>JPJV01000600.1:0-59887 GCA_000750745.1 Pseudogymnoascus sp. VKM F-4281 (FW-2241)
GGGAGGGGAGTTGCGGGTTGAGGATTTCGACTGTTTGGCCGGCGTTGGGGCGGTCGTTGAAGGCGACGGTTCTGGGACTTGTTAGCTGGGAAGTGGTTATAGGTAATGTAATACTTACGGCCCTCCATACTCCTTTTCTCCGGGCTTGTAGGGGGTCTTGAATTCTGGCGGGCTGCTGGCGGGTTCTTGCTTCACTCGCGATATGGATGGTGTCTGAAACTGGTTGATCTTGCGCTTCGCGGCGCTTCCTGGCGCGGCTCGAGGAGTATTTGGCACCAGGCCATCCAACATATTGAATACATCTCCAGTGCTTGAGATGTTCCGCGGGGTAGCTCCCCTCTTATCTGCACTTCTGATGTGTGACTTGTTCCTGCTCTCTCTCTCCAGTCCATCCTGAATATCCTTCTTAAGCGCTCTCGCGGTCTCGATATCAAGCTTCATGTCGTCCGTTCCAATCTTCATGCTGTAAGACTCCCATTTGTAGAAGAGCTCCTGCGGCGGGATAGAGTGGAGCCGCATAATCGATTGCAGCTCGGCGAGCACATCAATCTCTACTTCTTTGGTCGCCGATGCTGGCGCAAATAGAGCATTAAGCTCCTCTACCACGGGGTCTGCCATATTTTATCTTTGGAGTGTCGAGGGACTCGGCGGGCTTGTCTCGTCGTGAATTATTTCGAGTGGTTTCGCGACGAGGCTGTCGGTGGAAGACGCGTTGTGGTTCTAGCGCGTTTATTGGGCGAGGGTTAGTTACTAAGAGGCTGCATGAGAGGAGAGACAAGGCTGAGGAAAGTTAAATTATGCTCATCTATACACGAATTGTGCTACTCGTACTCGTACCTGCCCAACAACTTTGTTGATACGCCCCCTTTAAGTCTCCATTGAAGTTTCCTCGAAAGTAGCATTTTATTACATTTCCAGAGTATACAGTAAAGGTTCGTCACTCAACAGGCTTTAGAACCCTCAATACCACTCTCCAATTTCTGGAAACCCTCATAAGAAAGTTGTAACTGACCTCAATAAGATGAGTGCTACCGTGCAAGAGACACCAGTGGCGGCTGCGACGGGCGAGAACCAAATCGAGGAAAAAGTCGCCGCTTTAGACATTAGCCAGGACCAGACTACTTCCGTTGCTGCATCTCTCCGAGTAAAACCCGAGGGGGCAGTCAAAACTCCATTCGTCGACCCAGTTCCATCGGCGAAGCCCAAGGAAGCAACAGCTCTCACCGCCGACCAAGAAGCCAAGTACGAGGAGGTCCTTGCGACCGTCAAGACATGGACCGAAATACCATCAACCAAAGGCAAGGAGGGCCCGATCGTGGAGGAGGAGATTATGTGGTTGACCAGGGACTGCATCCTGCGTTATTTGAGAGCAACAAAGTGGCTGCCAACAGAGGCAGTCAAGCGTCTGCAGGCGACCCTCACATGGAGAAGGGAATTTGGTCTCTTGGAGCTCACGCCCGAACACATTTCACCCGAGAATGAGACAGGCAAGCAGATTATCCTCGGATTCGACGACGAGGCCAGGCCATGCCATTATCTCAGCCCTGGGCGACAGAACACCGAGAGCAGCCACAGACAGGTCGAGCATCTCGCATACATGCTGGAAAGGGTCATTGATATGATGGTTCCTGGCCAGGAGAGCATTTGCCTGTTGATCAACTTCAAGTCGAGCAAGTCTCGTTCGAACACGTCTCCGCCTTTCGCCATTGCCAGGGAGGTTTTGAACATCTTGCAGACCCATTACCCAGAGAGACTCGGCCGTGCCGCTCTTATCAACAGTAAGATATTCAATCCCTTCAATGAACTTTCGAGTTACTAACAACCCACAGTACCGTTCGTGGTAAACATGTTTTTGAAGCTCATCATGCCCTTCGTCGACCCATTGACTCGCGAGAAGTTGCATTTCAACGAGGACCTCACCAAATTTGTCCCCAAGGAGCAATTGTGGACAGATGTCGGTGGAGCCGTGGAGTTTGAGTATGACCACGAGGCTTACTGGCCTGCTCTCAATGACCTATGCAAGGAAAGGGCCAAGGAGCGCAGAGCTCGGTGGGTGGCAGCTGGCAAACATTACGGAGAGAGTGAGCTCTACTTGAAGGGAGGAGATGTTCCAAGTCTGGGGCAAAAGGTCGAGCCTGTGGCTGCAGTGGAAGCTGTTGCACCTGAGGCTGATGTCGAGGCTAAGACAGCAGTTGCACCAGAGGCTGATACCGAGGCCAAGACAGCTGTCGCGCCAGTAGCTGATGTCGAGGCTAAGGCAGCTGCTGCACCAGAAGCTATTGAGGCGAAGACACCCGTTGCACCAGAAGCCGATGTCGAGTCTAAGACACCCGTTGCGCCAGTGGCTGGTATCGAGAATCAGATGCCTGAGGTCAAAGAGACACAGGCTTGATTTCTCGACCTAATTGTACTGTACCTATTAATAATGTTTCATGCAGCGACAACCTCGGGAATTGCCCTATAGATACCAAACCAAGATTAAATAGATAATAATTGAGAGCTTTATCCATAATTTTATTTGGGAGCTGTGATCCGCCGTTTTTCAGACATGCACCCCTGGTATTTATGTACGCGGGAACATCCGCGTCGGTGACTGATTGGCGATAGGGCCGTCACTTTAGAGCTTCCTATCAGCGACCGCCAGCCTTGCCGGACCACCATGTGCTGAACTTATTGAATCCCCCCGCATTGGCAGATATATGCCCACCATTGATATTACACATTGAAATGTCATCATCACAGACCCCCAAACTGCCACTGGGCAGCCAAGTGACGCCTGGGCAGCGCGGCGCACCCGGTCTTAAATACCCTACAAACGGAAAGACGATATACAACAGGCCGCTGAACAGGAGTCGAACACAGGAACTGAGCCAGGCAAGCTTTGCTTACCTCTTTGGGGAGATGGTGAGCTATGCGCAACGGCGTGTCACAGATATCCAGGATCTGGAGAAGCGGTATGATCCCTTGATACCCCCGAGACTCCTACCAGCATTGCTCAAACAGGCGCTCATTATTATCACAGACTCAATGTCCAAGGACATCCCATCGGGCTCAAACTCCTCGACGTGCTCATCTGGCGCGAACCTCCACGAACACAACTCCGCCCCCTCAACATCATCGCCCTTCTCAACTTCATCATCAATGTCATGTGGAAACACCTCTTCGCCAGGCCCGCCGATGCGCTCGAGAAATCCAACGAGAGCCCAGACCAGTACATGATCATAGACAACGAACCGCTGGTCAACCAGTACGTCAGCGTTCCCAAAGAGATGAGCCAGTTGAACTGCGCTGCGTTCGTGGCGGGGATCATCGAGGGGGCTTGCGACGGGGCTGGGTTCCCTGCACGGGTCACGGCGCATACGGTTGCTGCTGCAGGCAAGGAAGGAGAGCTTTGGCCAGGAAAGACTGTCTTCTTGGTGAAGTTCCAGCCGGAGGTCATTGAGAGAGAGGCATTCTTGGGCAAGCAATAGGCTACGCTTTGATGGAGTGTTGTTGGCATTCGGACGGCGTTATCAGCATTGCGAGGAGTTACGGTTAGGCTTATCGAGCTCATATAAGTTCATTTTTCATGCTTCCATTATTGCCACTTGATGTGGTAGAAACGCTGTAGCAATAGAGCTGTGCTGTGTCATATCTCATACTGGGTATCTTCCCTAACGCCTCCTCAATCTCTCCCTTCCTGGACTCCAAGATCAATGCAATGCCCGTCCGTCATTCTCTCGCAATATAACGCCCTCCCTTCGATCGAGGATCAACCCAATGCCTCTCCTTCGTTCCAGATGCAATACAACTGCAACGCTCGTATACAATCGCTATCGAGGCAAAGTCCTATTTCCGACCACCTTCGACATGCCACCATCTGCGCGCCCGCCCGTCTGCACTGGGCCCTTCTTCATTAACTCTGAGAGTCCAAGGTCTTTCCATGCAGCCTCTTTGGTCTTCTGGGTGGCTCTCTGGATACCAAACGCTGCGTGTTGGTCGGGGACAATGTCATCTTCATCTTCGGGGTTCAAAGGCTGGTTCTGGGGCGGCACAAAAATCTCATCGTCTGGTAGCTTGTCCTTGCAGAAGTCCTCGAAGAGGTCGGCATCCCGCGGACGGTTGAAGTGTATATACGTGTGGTTGGAGTCTTTGGACTATGGAGGTCGTCAGCACTTTCCCGGTAGCGGCTGTTCGCCCATTCAATTAATACCATTGTTCAGAAGTAGAAGTTTCTATGCGCCCAAGCTAATTTCCGAATTTCAAATGAGTGTTCGAAGAATTGGCTGAGTTTATCTCCGGTATGATAGTAGGTAGAGTTTGTTACCTGGAGGTTATGGAGGACGCGGGGCGCCTGAGCCCCAGGTTGTACCTACATATGGTACCAAATGAGCACAACTGAGAGTGGAATCTACAATACAGCTAATAGAAATTTCCCTTTGTATTAATTCTTGAGCCAGTAGCTTATTAAAGAACAGTGATGTAATAGCTACTTTTTAAGTCATTTATGAGCCTTTATTTGTGATATTGTAGCTGTAAACTCCCAAAGTAGCCATGGGGTTTGCATCTTGTTCCATGCCTTTTGGAGGCTCGCGCACGGACCCTTCCCTGAGCTCTTTGTTCCCAAACCCCGACGCTAAATATCGCACCAGCCACACATTGACGCCACAACCTAGGAACCGAAGTTTAGCGCGCACAATAGAAAATTGAATAGGGTTTGGCAGTGCGGCTCGCAACAACTTCACGAACGCTGCGACAATCGACCAATCGACCACCAACACCTCGCCCTTGACAACCCCCCGTTCGTCGTAAATACCACCGCAATCATGTCTCACGAGACTGTCTGGAACTCCCGCCCAAGGACCTACGGAAAGGGCTCGCGCGAGTGGTACGTAGCCCCGAATCTCGGAAATCTACACGATACGCCTGGGGGAATGATGGCAGGAGTGCAGGATGCAGCAGGAGACACCGAGACCGAACATTTCAGCTAACAGGAGATTCTAGCCGCGTCTGCACCCACAAGGCCGGTCTCATCCGCAAGTACGGCCTCAACATCTGCCGTCAGTGCTTCAGAGAGAAGGCTGCCGATATTGGATTCGTCAAGGTACGGCCTAGAGATCTAGAGAGCTAGGGAACTGCTGGGCAACGGATAACTAACACGATTTGCAGCACCGTTAAATTATTCCCAAACCGAAGACAATGGCAAGGACTTGTGAGCATCGGGGCGTGATGCGAGCTTGGAACGGCGAAACTCGATGAACTAGCACTGGGATGGAGTTACGGCTTGCTGAATCGAGGAGGGATGTTTTGGTTGTTGAGAGCGCCTCATAATCGAGCGGGGGATCGCTGGACTATCGGTTTGGTGGATTACACTCGAGAATGGTTGCTGTAGGCAATCGACCAGCAGGTGTTACAACAGTTTGGTGTGGCTGGGTGTGGTTGTGCTCTGGGGTAGTCAGATTGGAACGTCTGTTTGACTTCCTCGGCCGCATAGCTCTCAATATCACTTCATTCAACTTTTCCCTGGAACTCGCCGTGGAATTGTGCTTCATACTTTTCAGGGGTCTACTCTAACCGTGCAACCTACAGCAACTAATATTTTAGCCATCCAATCGAGCAGCCATCGAGGCCGAAGTTCAATCATACTATTCACCATGGTGATCAGCCTCACATTTATGCATCAAGTGGCTAAAGGGCTTCATTGACTGACTCCTCGCCGAATACCATTCCCACACACTGGCGCTCTAACCTCGTTATCCTATACGGGCCGCAATACAGTTATCGAAGAGCTTAGTCGGAGAATTCGACGTGATATAACTTCTCAAAGAAAGAACTTGAAGGTGTACGCCGACAAAGTGGACAACCTAGACCTTGAGGGGACCGATACCAATCTTGGAGGCATCTTTCACCGGCATACTGCCCACAACAAGACACAAGTCGAACCGGACACTCGAGTTCGCCCTGCTCATCCTCAACGCCGAGTGGTTCGCGGCATATAGGGCAGTCTTTAGCATCGCTTGGAAGATCCTCGACACTTACCATAGTGATGCCTGTTTCTTGACGTCGTTTGTGGCGAAGTTCATCTAGTGCATGGATCCGATCCGTTACCATGCAGATGACAAGCATTTTGATGGCTTGTGGGCTCGAATTTAGGTAAACGAGACATCTCCCTAGTTTCTTTGTAACTGCTTTTCTGAGTTGTCGTTTGGAAATTTCGGCTTGATCTTTGAGCTGGGATACGACCTCGTCCACTTGCTCATCGTATTCCGACTCCTCGTCCCTCCTAACTCTTGACGTTCCATGAGTCTGCGAAAACTTCGACCGAGCCAAACGTAGAGCACCAGAGCTCAACTACTCTGTTGCCCAATTGCATTATTTTGCCGAGATGGCGATGGAGGTCGAAGATCTTCCGGTTGAACTCTCCCATCATCATATCCCGCTCAAAGTATTCCATACATTCATTCATTACTGTTCTGATCATGGGCCGCACATGAGGTCCAAGTTTCTCGACAATCTTGAGCTCTGCTGGGGTGAAGCAAGTCAGCGGCCCATTTTCTGCGAGCGCCATACAGGCTCGGTAGTTGTCAATGCCGTCCGCTGGCAGGAATGATGGGATTTCTGGGCCTGAATATCGCTCCTATGATTGACACCGTTAGCGGCTTGCTTGACTAACATTTATCAGGAATCGCGCCAGTCATACAGTTGGAAGCCAAAGTTTGGCATATGTAAAGGTTGTCTATATCCAAAGTCAGCCCCGTGATCTCAATTTTCTAGATCCGTGACAAGTGGGACAACATACGGGCCTTGGGGTGCTTGCAAGATTCGGTCCTCCTGTACATAGTTCCGATGTGTCAAACTTGAGCTGTTGAAGGATTTCCCACATGCTTCCCTCCATATCTTCCAACCTGGACCTGCAACGAGGCAAGTGCTCAACCCAAGCCATATAGAAGTCCCAAACATTCTCGGGCTTTATGGAATGGCCATTCACAGAACATTTCTGTTTCGTCGCCCGAGCGATACGCTCTGCACTCCAGGACGTCAAGTGCGCCAAAGATAACACTATTGGTTTCTGAGATGTGGAAATCCCTGGGAACCAAAAGTCGAAGCAAACTGCGGTACAACGACGGCGAAGGTCGTCAGCACCTGGCCGAAGTCCCTCGGATCGCAGACGGGGAACCATCTCGGATAAAAAAAAGCCTGGAGGATATATCAGCAACGTTCATAAGGGCAGGAGGGTGTGCCTACTGTTAGAAATGTGGGTTGCTCTGGTATTTATGAGTTCGTATTTTATGCTTGCTTCTTGTCAGCCAGGCTCGAGCGAGAGCTTGTGAAGCGTCTTATAATATCAATAAAGAGCGACCACATAATCATGCTGTAGGCATTTCAAGCATTCACTTTTATCATTCATGGAAATAGATGATTCATTCGACGAGATAACTAACTACCTTTGCCATGCTTCTGTGAATAATTTAGCTGGACACTCATACCGGGCCGCACTTGCATTTTTAAGCTTTGCAGTGACAGGAGAGGAGACAAGCCAACACCAAAAATATATGACAGCAGGTGCGAATTATAAAAAAGAAGCAAAGCTTATTTTATAATGGGCGAAACTGCCAAATATCTTTAGTTTCCCAGACTCCACTCGCAGGGCCTCGTGGTGTCTGCGGGGATTTTGATACTGGATGATTGCGGCATATGAATGGCAAATGCGTTATGTCATATTTGTTTATATGGACGAGTCTCAGGGATGTCTCAAGAGGAGAATCTCCTCTTTTCGAGTAACACTCTAATTCTTGCAAGGAATCAGTACCTGGCTTCCCAGCGAACCATATCCACCCGTCGTTTGCCCTAATGATAATGAGTTCCCAAGGTACTGTGTGTGGGTGGGACTCCGCTTTGGGTGGACCGTTGCAGTTGCCATGAAGTGGAGGAGTTAAACCCTCCGGCGCGTTCTTTATTATTTAGACTTTCCCTAACATCCCTAAATCATACATCAACACACGTAAAACCATGCCTTCAAGCATAACCACCGAAGGAATAATCAGCAATTATCATAAACATCGCTTCGAAGCCGCGACGGCTCTATTTTCCTTCCTCCTGGCCAGCCACAGATCGGCCCTTATCGTTATCGGAGTGGATCTCCTCCCCCCAGCAACGCGCATTGGCGTCATCGGTAAACAAATAGCTTCAAATTCATGTTCTCAAACTGGAACTGCCGACAAGTCGAGTTGCTACAGGACTTGCAAAATTCCTTGATTGCGATGGCCCTTGATCCACGTTTAATGCCAGGTGTGGCAGCTGAGCTGCGCTCCATTCGATCCTCCGCGTCAACACCATCGCTTCGCTCAAGGGACGGAAGCGTCACGCCTGTCGGAAACAGAATGGAACCCGGAGGAAACGTGCGCGTGGTGGTGAGAGTACGGGGATTTCTACCAAGAGGCAAGCTATTTACAGATTAAGTTGCAGACATTATACTGACGCGCAGCAGAAATCGAGAGAGGAGCGGAATGCCTTGTCAACATGGACCCCGTGTCTCAAGCGACGAAGCTTCTCGTCCCCAACGATACGGATCCGGCGAATTCGAGACTTAAAATGCGCAAAGTGATGGAAGAAAAACAGTTTACATTTGACAATTCATTCTGGTCGCATGATAAAGCAGATGAGCATTATGCCCACCAAGAGGACGTTTATAACAGCCTGGGCGAGGAGTTTCTAGATCACAACTTTGAAGGATACCATACATGCATCTTTGCATATGGACAGACAGGATCTGGAAAGTCATACACTATGATGGGAAACCAGGAACAGCCTGGACTTATTCCTCGGACTTGCCAAGATTTGTTCCAGCGCATCGAAGCCGTGGACGAACCCAACATCACATACAATGTCCGAGTCTCATACTTCGAAGTCTATAACGAGCACGTCCGAGATCTTCTCGTTCCCAGACAAGATCCCCCGCATTACCTGAAAATCCGCGAATCTCCAACAGAAGGCCCGTATATCAAGGACCTTACGGACGCCCCTGTAAAGTCAATATCGGAAATCATGCGCTATATGAAAATGGGAGACCTGAGCCGAACAACAGCAAGCACAAAGATGAATGACACATCATCTCGCTCCCATTCTGTCTTTACGATCATGTTGAAGCAGATTCACCACGACATGGACACGGATGAAACCACCGAGAGGACCGCCAGAATTCGCCTTGTCGACTTGGCTGGATCTGAACGTGCGAAAGCAACAGAGGCCACTGGCACGCGCCTCCGCGAGGGTTCTAATATCAACAAATCTCTCACCACACTCGGCCGGGTTATCGCTGCCCTCGCCGACCCCAAGAATAGCAGGCACGGGGCAAGTAAGAGGAATAAAGATATCGTCCCCTACCGAGACTCGATACTCACCTGGCTACTAAAGGACAGCCTTGGCGGAAATAGTAAGACCGCAATGATAGCCTGCATTGCACCAGCCGACTACGACGAGACGCTCAGCACGCTCCGGTACGCTGACCAGGCCAAGCGCATCCGCACCAGAGCAAAGGTTAATCAAGACCACGTCTCGGCCGCGGAGCGCGAGGCAGAGATTGCGAATATGGCCGAACAAATCCGCATGCTCGAGCACCAGCTCAGCGTTAACGAATCGCGCAAAAAGGATGTTGGTGCGGAGAAGTTGGCTGAGGAGCGGGTAGAGGAGTATCAGAACCAGGTTGGCAAGCTGCAGCGGTTGATGGAGGAGCGGAGTATGGTTGCTGATGGGAAGATTAAGACGCTGCAAACTGAGAATGAGGCGCTTAGGTTGCACCTTAAACTGGCACTGGATACGTTGAAGAATCCGATTCCGGAAGTGCCGAGCGCGAGAACCAGCATGCCTACCGACCATATGCCAGTTTTCAACACGGACCGGGGATTGGATAAGGAGAATAGGGACTTCGTGGATGATGGACAAGAGGGTCACCCGGATCAAGTGTATGAGGATGAGGATGAGGGAGATGATGAGCATCATGAGAAGGCGACGGAAATGCAGGATCACATGCAGGACTTGCTGAAGGATCTAGGCATGTTTAGACGCAAGATCGGAGATGACAAGTCGAGGTTCCTCCAACCGCTGATGGAGAGGATTAATCGCTGAAGTTTCTGAGGGGGGGTTTTTTACGACTGTATGAATGTTTTCATTGGGATAGCGCTGGCGTAGTGGGGTTGGGGAATCGGAATCTGTGTTGGTTATGGCATCCTGGAGGATATTGAGCGTGGTAAATCCGTTGGAGGGCGTCACTGCGTAGGATTATGTATACATCATTGGATTGTAGTTTGAAGCAGTAGTAGCTTCAATAGGTTTCATTCTAAGTTGATCCAAAGTCGCCATAAGTTCTAGGGTATCTTGTTCTAATGCGTGCCGTGCTTCCGTAGAATCTAAATCATAAACTTCCAAGCAACTCGTTTCCAATCTCAGTTATCAATGGTTCGTTGGGGAACAATTCCTTCTTTGATAGTATCGTGTCTTGGGCATCCAAACTCTTGAGGAGGTCAACTACTTGTCCATCTTTCTTTGCGCAATAAATTAGTTGTCCAATTGATAACAAAAACCCATTCAATGCCTCATACGATTCCTTCTCCGTACGGATAGCTTCTAATAAGGATGCAGCTAACTCGACCTGATCGTCTTCTAGCAACGCTTCTTGGTGATCCTCTCTGCGTATCAGGCTATTTGCAGTTGCAATGTTCAGGGCCACAGAGGCAGCTGCTATGCGGACACTCTGATGTTTACCATCTAGCAGACAAGAAGCAGTAAGTTGAATAATCGGTATCCTCAAATCTGAACAATTTAGGATATGGTGGATGTACAACGATGAAGAAAACAAATTGCAGGTCAGTTGCAGCGCGACGAGCCTCAGAGCGTATGGAGGGTTTTCGGCCTTGTTGGCATACTCCAGCAACGGCGCAATGGTCTTGTGGTCTTTTTCTTGGGCATAATACCCGCTGAATCTAGGGTCGGCTATTGCTATACGGACCAAGTCCAGCACCGCAAACATATTTTCAGTAGGCACAGTTGTGATCGAATTCCGTAGAAAGTGGCTGAAGGCATCTAGGTCAGGCAGCGTCGACGCTGCGGCACCTTCTGCCTCGCTGGTGGCTATGAAATATTTGACTCCCTGCACAGCTGGTAACCGACCTGCGTCGCCGATTTTTGCTAACAATTTATCCAGCGGTGGGATTCGTTTGAAGACGATTGGCCTCACTGAGGCCCCGCGTAATATCGGGAGTTTGAGAGACTCGTGCGGGTGTACCGGCCAGGCCATTACCGTCAGCAGCTTAACGTTACCTCGCAATGCACTTGAATCCGATCCAGACCAACGATGCTCCTCCTTGCCGCCTAGGAACGTGACGAAGGTTGGAGTGGCATTGATTAAGAATGCCTGTTGCGCACCCACCGCCTTGCCAATGTCAATTTTGATAAACATGCATTTATGAGACAGCTCCGCCGCAAGCTCATCATAAACTGGACACAGAGCTTGGCATGGTGGGCAAGTCTCGGATGTGAAGAAAGCGACTGCACACGACTCATGCGCGGAAGCGAGCAGATCGTTCAGTTCTTTGAGACTGGTAGGCTTTCTAACTGCTTCTGCAAGCTGACGGGAATTTAGGTTCCTTGCCAGGATAGCGGAATCGTCTTCGATGCCTAGCAGTCCTCCTGTTCGTTGTCGATTTTGGCTGTTTCTAATTGCATCATCGATCGCTGGTTGCAGCAGCCGCCCCATGGGGCTGTTGAGTACGGTCTGAGGCATGTCGGTGATGTGGCTTGGTATACCTTTTCCGACCAGGAAGGTTGCAAAATCATTTGTAAAGTTATTACAGTTATGTCGCCAAAGGTCATACGCCTGAGCTGGCATCAGTCTTGATATCTTTAAAAATCAGTGAGACAACCAGGGCTCACCTCGAAAGTGTAAATCGGCCGTAACGATTCGAAATAATCTTGGATAACCTCCATGGGAAGCTCGGTTTTTCCCAACACCATCTTCCTCAAAGGCTGGCCCAGATGGGTCGAGCCAGGCTTGACCTGTTTTAGTCCGCCATCGTAGACCTAGATGTGTTAATAAGGAAGGTGTTGATCAAGTAGTCAGGAGCACAACGCACATATTCCACGCCTTCTAAGACAATAGACGTGTGATACATTGCATCGAGCTGGACGCCGAGCAGGCTCGCAGACATCATTCGTACAAGACCACGAGAGAGGTCATACATATAAAGGGAGACTTCCATGATGCGTGTTGTTCTAAGCTGGGCGACGATGCAGGACGAAGGGAACACATTGTCTAAAACATAACCCAGGGTCTATTTGAACAAGGAAAGTTGGGAGAATGTGGATGTAGGGATTGTGATTTAACGAACGGAATATATTGGGTTTCTAGGTAAGACGGAGATATATAATGTTGGGGAGATCTTGGAAACTGGAGGCAAACGCGAATACGCGTTTCTTAGAAATCGGCCATGGAGATGGAAAGTCACATGTGCGGCATCCCATCCTTATCGTTGATTGTGGCGGTGGTTGTGGTGATGTGGCGTTTTCACTGTACTGTGGCTATGCCTTACCTAATGGGCCTCAATCGCTGGTTTCGGACGTCCCAGGTTTAACGGTACTCCACTCACTACTGTATGTACGTGGGTTCGAACGGACAAACGCAGTCCAGCCAAGTCCACAAGCCAAGTCAGTAGCCAAGTTCGAAATCTCCCTTCCTGGACAGGGGTTGCCCAGATTAAATCGAGCACGCCGCCTTCTCCAGATAGCCCTCGGAACCATAAAGGAGAACATATGTGTTGCTCTTCTTTCGACAAGAAAAGAGTTGCCCAATCTTCTCCATGAGACGCATTTCTGTTTCGCTCCCGACCAGAAATAGCCAACCTGATCCACACGAAAAGCTGGCTCGATACGGAACCCCCCCAGGGGCATCGACCCTCAAAACCAAAATCGACAGTGTCAAAACCGCCTGGATGACGCAAAGTCAGCGCTCGAGGTACCTGAAGACGGGGGGGATCCTCCTCTTCATCGTCTTCCTCTTTTACTACCTTGCACCCAAAAGTGTCCATGTTGGAAGCGGCTCAAATGCCGTATCAAGCTCAAATGGCGTGTCAAACGCAGAAGGTATGTTCCACGCTCTGTTCGCGCATTTATCGGATATAAGGCGGGTCTGACGCAATTTACACAGTGAGCACCGCGGATCCAACGAAGTGCGCGAAATCTAGCGATCCGTCAAAACCGCTTATGCAATATGTCCTCATGATTGATGCTGGAAGCACCGGGTCGCGCATTCACGTATACCGATTCAACAACTGTGGTGCGACGCCCTATCTTGAAGATGAGGCGTTTAAAATGACGCCCAAAGTCGAGGGAGGATCGTCCGGGCTTAGTTCATACGACGACGACGCAGAAGGTGCTGCCAAGAGTTTGGATGTGCTCATGGATGTTGCCATGTCTTATGTGCCAAAAGAATTGAGGTCTTGCAGCCCTGTCGCAGTCAAGGCTACTGCCGGGCTCCGGAAACTGGGAGACGTGAAGAGTAACAAAATTCTTGCTGCTGTTCGTACTCGACTCGAGACCAAGTATCCATTCCCAGTTGTTTCGGATAAGGAGGGTGGCGTGGAGGTCATGGAAGGTACGGACGAGGGTGTCTATGCCTGGATCACTACAAACTATCTCCTTGATAAGATCGGGGGCCCAGATAAGATCCCAACAGCAGCAACCTTTGATCTTGGAGGCGGATCTACCCAAATTGTCTTTGAGCCGACGTTTAAGAGTGCGGCTGGTGCTATGCCCGAGAAGCTGAGCCCGGGTGACCACAAGTACGATCTTAACTTCGGTGGACGACACTTTGAACTCTACCAGCATTCCCACATGGGCTATGGGCTTATGGAATCCCGTAACACCATACATAAACTTGTTATCGATGGTCTTCTCGCGACGAGTAAAGACAAGGCTTGGCTTAAAAAGCCAATCGTCAATCCTTGTATTGCTCCTGGAATGACGAAAGAGGTCAAGATAGAAATGGGCGAAAAGCATGAACTTGGCGCGCTCCTTACAGTTAATATGACGGGCCCCTCGTCAGCCGCCCCTGCTCAATGCCGAGGGTTGGCGGAGAAGACCCTTCAAAAGGGCTCCGAGTGTAAGCTCGCACCATGTTCATTCAATGGTATCCATCAACCATCCCTCGAGAAAACTTTCACAAAAGAGGATGTATACATTTTCTCTTACTTCTACGACCGTACGGCACCACTTGGAATGCCAGAGTCGTTTACATTAAGAGAGATGCACGACCTGGCCTATCAAGTTTGCCAAGGAGAACCAGCGTTTAATGCATTCGGAAGCATTCCAGACGCTGTGAAGGAGCTAAAGGAGCGCCCGGAATGGTGCTTGGATCTAAATTTCATGATGGCATTGTTACATACTGGATATGAAATGCCAATTGATAGAGAGGTGAAGATTGTGAAGAAAATCCGAGACTTTGAGCTGGGATGGTGCTTAGGAGCCAGGTAAGACCTTTATCTGTAATACCCCATTACACTAAATACTAACTCCGTATAGTCTTCCTTTGCTCGCGCAGAACTCTGGCTGGAAATGCAGAGTTGATGAGGTGTCCCAATAAACGAATAGTTACGAGAATGCATTATAGGCGTCCGTGGCTTTTGTAATAACCTTAAACTGTATTAATATTGGGATATAGACGATGGCTGCCTAATAGCCTCGTATTTATAAATAAAAGTATACTTCATAAAGAAGCCTAGACTAGACCTTTTGCTTTGTAGCATCGCGCGTACAGTAAACACGAGACTCTGTCACAGAGGAACTTCCACGGATCCGATAACATCGTCAATGACTGCATCAGGGCCCATTCCTTCCAAAACAGAGGCCACTGCATCGATATTGCTGCCCCATTGTACGCTTCTTTCCCGTTCTGGCAATGTGATACAAATACGATGTGGATATATCTTCTTCACTGCCAGTGTTACCAGCGAAGGCGTAACATAGCGTAGCCCATGCAGTGGCGCCAGTGATTTTGCCAATTTTGTGCAATGACTAGTCGCCAACGGCGAAATCCCCCCAGAAACCGCGTGGTGTAAACGCAGAAATGCGATGATGTTCATGATGTAGCCAGTTACTTCAATGCTCATAGAGACGTCGTCGACGCAGCGTTGTAGAGAAAGAATATCAGTTGCCGTAAACACCGGGTTGGGCGAAGGCTCTATTAGGCCATCGCTCTTCCTTATAACGGAAGATATCGATTCGGCGTCATTCTCCTGCTCGTCCATGTTTGGGTACCCATCCTCGTGGCTATGGAAATGGGATATGAACATATGATTATTAAGGTGTTCAGTGAGGCGAGGTCCTTCACCGCCAGCTATCACGGCGATGAACAAGAAGCGTTTTGGGGCACTTTGGACTGATGTATGCGTGAATATGCGCTTTGTGCGGATCAGCTCCAGGGCTTGGATCTGGACTTGTTTGGGCGCCTCATCAAGGTCTTTGGCAATGATGACAGAGGCTATCTTGCGCGAATCGGCAAAAGTTTCCGAGCGTGGAGAGGAGCGAGAGAGAGAACGGAAGCCAGGGGATGGCTGGAGGTGGGAGTCATGGCGGTAGCGGGCTGGAGAGTCCTCACGTGGAGAGACAGGGGGCTCTGTCTGGAGGGCGTTATCGAAGTCTTCCAGGGTCGTCTGTTCAGAGCAGTCTATCACCGCGTGGGAGAGCCCAAAGACATTAGAGGCAATCTGTGAATATGTTAGAGACCGAAATGGCACTGTAAAAGTGGAAGCTTACAAGCCGCAACTCATGGACCAGATGTTCGATCGAATCAGGGTCTGTGTCAATGATGCAATGTTCTTCATTTGTGAGGCATAGGAGTGCTGCAAGTTCCAAATCGCTCAAGTTTGAAATCTTGTCGAGAAGTGCCTCTTCGGCCATGGAGCCATCAGGTGTAGAGTGGCTAATCAAGCATTGATGTGAGTTCTGGCGGTGATGATGGCGAGGCTGAGGTCCTAAAACGGTAACAGGTACAGTACTGTGGAGGCGAACCCACGAGGCTGTGGCGTTCGTCATCATCTTGGCTCACAGACCAAGCGAGGCTCAGATGGTACGTATATGTCCATATGTCCACGACCATGATGGTTTCCAAGCTTGAGCTGTTGCAACAACACAATCACCATCTTTCATTGCCAACTCAGTCATTGCTGTCTGAACCGATTGAACATTACGCCGCATTAAATAAGAAGACAAAAAATTATCTCGACCTGAGTCCCTTGACTCCCGCCCAACATGATGTCCGGGTGGTTTGCCTCCAACACCGCGCTAGATGAGCAGATCGAGCGGGCAACGTCCTCGAGCTTGTAAGAAACCCACCGCTGTTGAAATGATTTACATAGCTAATGCGAGTAAGAGAGGATATATCCCTGAATCTTGAGATATCCGATGTCATCCGGTCGAAAACTGTGCAGCCGAAAGAGGCCATGCGATCTCTGAAACGCAGAATAGGCAACAAGAATCCCAACTTCCAGCTAGGCGCACTAAATGTATGCCTCAGATTTCCCCACCAGAATAAGATGGAGCTGACGTGTTCATCTAGCTTACCGATACATGTGTGAAAAATGGCGGTTCTCATTTCCTAGCAGAAATCGCATCGCGCGAGTTCATGGATAACCTGGTCTCATTGCTTAAAGCCTACGGACCTGCAGCGGTGAATGACGAAGTCAAAAACAAGATTTTGGAATTAATACAGACTTGGGCTACGGCTACAGAAGGTCGTCACGAACTATCATATATTGGAGAGGTTTACAGGACGCTGCAACGTGAGGGATATAAGTTTCCGCCGAAGGTGGACGTTGCTAGCAGCATGCTTGACAGTAGTGCTGTGAGTATACCTTCGGAGTTTAGATATTGGGCGCATGCTGACTATTGTTCATAGCCTCCGGAGTGGACTGATTCGGAAGTCTGTATGCGTTGTCGAACCGCATTCAGCTTTACGAATCGCAAGCACCATTGTCGTAATTGCGGTAACGTTTTCGACCAACAATGTTCATCGAAAACGATCCCTCTACCCCATCTAGGTATACTGCAGTCGGTACGAGTTGACGATGGTTGCTATTTTAAATTGACGGATAAGTCGTCGAAGGGGGGTTCATTTGCCATTTCGCCTCCGGCCCCTTACAAGTCAAGGCCATCGCCTTTGCAGCCGATGCAGCCGAGAAATGCTAGGGTAGATGATGGTTTCGATGAGGATCTAAAACGGGCTCTTGCCATGAGCCTTGACGAAGTTAACGGTCATACAAACGGAGGTTACGTACCCCAGGCCAAATTACAACAAAGTTCGGGACAGCAAGAGCAGGCATATAGTGGAAAGCCAACCGCAAGCCCTTCAAAGCCGGCAGAAGAAGAGGATGATGACCTCAAAGCTGCTATTGCTGCATCTTTGGCAGACATGGAGGAGCAAAAACGCCAACATGCCGCAACCTTGAAGGAGCAAGCCTCATCATCCAACAGAGCATCAGCCCCTCCCTTTAAATCGCAAAAAAACGACTACGAGTTGACTCCGGTTGAAGCTGAGAATATCAACCTGTTTTCCACGCTGGTCGATAGGTTACAAACTCAGCCACCAGGCACCATTCTCAGGGAACCACAAATCCAGGAACTGTATGATAGCATAGGGAGTCTTCGCCCGAAGCTAGCGAGAACATACGGGGAAACAATGAGCAAGCATGGTGAGCCGCATCTACTACTTATAACGATACCATATAGCTGACTATTCTTGAGACACATTACTTGACCTTCACGCCAAGCTCTCTACCGTTGTTCGCTACTACGATCGAATGCTTGAGGACCGCCTATCCAACACTTACAGTCAGCACTCCCTCGGAGGATATAATCTACCGCCCCAGCAGCAAAATGCTTATCCTTCAATTCCATCTAATTTGCCGGAAGGCCATGAGGGGGCAGAGAGCTTCTACACGGGTCAGGCACCAGCACAGACCACATCACCGTATGGCGCGGGCCATCCTCAGCAATACGGTGGATATGAAAACATGCACACAGCCACCCCCGGGAAGTATCCAAGCCTTGACCAGCAGCGCGAAAGCTATTCTCAGCAAGCGCAACCTCAAAGAACGAGCAGCTGGCAAGGAGCAAACTCTGTCGCAGGACCATATGCCCAGCAGCAACAAAGTGGGGCATCCGGTTTCGCTGCCACCCAGGCACCTCCTGACTTTAAGCCTTCAGACTCGACAATGAGCCCTCCAACTGACCCAAATGCGGCGTTCTACTACGGTTCAAACCACCAAGGCGAAACTCCCCAGCAGCCAGGACGGCCTAATGAGACCCCATTACACTCGCAGGCGCCACAGGGTCCGTCGGGCCCAAACCAGAGTTATTATGCAAGCCCACAACATCAGCATGCAATTCCAGACCCAAATATGTATACAAGTCCCCAACATGCTCCTCAACGGGGGCCATCTGATCCGAACCAATACTCCTCTGTTCCACCACAACCTCAGCAAGGTCCCGATCAGAGTAGGGCCCACAATGCGCCTGTCCAATCACCTGCAGCGCATATCTCACACCCCTCTAATCAACAGGTGCCAACACACGCACAACAAACACAACCTTCACAGGCCCCATATCAACAACCATATTGGCAAAGCCAGCAGCAGAAAACTGCGCCACCGCAAGCATGGCAAGAACCGCCTCCCGCTGCTTCGGGATACACCCAGTCATCGTTTCCCTCAGCTCCTCAGCATGCCCCCAAGGCTGCGGCTGTTGAAGAGCCTTTGATAGAATTCTAGCGTTATCAGGATAAGGAAATACCAGGCGTTATACCAGGGCACGATTGTAATGATATCTAAAATGGTACGGTTGTATTTATAGTCTGGCACAGAAGGCGATTATCTATATCTCGAGTGATATATTAACTTGTTCCCCATGCCAAAGACAGTATGCGGTCACGTGATGGTCCATCCCCAACAGTTTCCAATATTCTGATCCAACCTCATCCCCTCCTCTTCCCAATTCTTACTGTTAATGGTAAATATTGTTTTCTGTTTTCTTACGTTCAAAGGATACTCACATTTTTATTTGGGCATTGCTCCGGATAGTACCAATTAAGTTTCCAATTTCACATCTAAAAGTCAAGCTTCTCTATCTGTTTCTGTCCCTCTTCCATGGGATGGAATCTTCCCAGTTGCAGGTGTTCCCCTGGACATCCCATCCTGCCTCAAAATCTATTCCGTTGGACAAGTACTCCAGTGCCGTGAGTAGTGAAGGGTCTCGAAGCCACCGCTGGGTTCATGATGTTCGAAAGGACTTGTTAACACTGACCTTCAAACCGGTGGACACCCTTATTGATTACGGTAGAAGTGAGACGCATCTGCTTATGACGGTAACTGCCGGTAGAGATACATTGGTAAGCCTCTCGTCATTGACTTTTTTGGAGATATGACTCGATGCTCTGCTTTACCTCTTATGCGATGTTGTCAGACACCTCTAACACCGTGGCCGACAGGAGCATTTAGATGTCCAGAAACTTGTCAGATGGTCTCAGGAACATAATGAGCATCTTCACAGAGGATTAGTTAGCAGCAGCGTGGAGTCTCCAGTTCAGGTTATTGTGAGGTTTCCCTGCATTGCGATGCGGTTCCCTGGCGCTCCTTCAATGGTATGTGATCGGCGCTCTTGAGTATCTCACAACGGCAGTGTTCTATGGATGGCCTTAGCTTTGCTGTAGGAGCGATATAAACTCTGGAATGTCTAGTCGCTAAATATACCTAGGTTAAACGCTTTCAGCTGAGGTTCAAAGATAACAAGCAATATCTTGAGGCATTGAACATACTGAAGCGCGCGGGGCTTCCTGTAAAGGAGGCCCAATCTGAAACCAAGCAATATGCGCCCTCTCAAGATCGCAATGTGGCATATAATCGAAGCCTGACATCAACTACGACACAACCATTCCCAGTTGACCACTCCGATAATCATCAAAGGCCACAATTTGCTATACCCAGCTCTCGTAGATTTACACAGTTCACAGATAGCTCATTAATACCTGCAAGATCCGACACTTCAAGCTCTCTATCAATGAGGCCGTCCAGTACGTTCTCTACAGATCCTGTCTGCCAGAGGCCGAGTAGCTCACTGGGGACTTCATACAAAGACGGCATACACTCTGATGAGTTCTATTTCCAACCACCGCCTCCAAGGCCATTTTCATCAGCATCTTCAACAAGACCTAGCTCCCCGATCTATGCCTCCCAAATAGAAACACAAGTAAGCTAAAGATTAGATATGCATACTCAATTTGGGAAGAAGCAACTCTGACTCCATACACTAGCAAAGAGCCACCTTGACACAGGGGCCATGGATAGACATCCCCTCCGATATGGACAAGCAACGAAAGGAACAATCCTGCATATCAGCACCTTGTCTTCCCCTATCATCCAAAGGAGTTCCAAAAACAGGGTGTGGTTCAATAGAGAAGAGCCCACAACTACCCAAAATTAGACAACCGCCACGAGATTCTACAGAGACGCTAGCAGCTCAACAACCACTAGATGACTTGAACATTAAGAGGTCAGCAACAGCGACACAATTTACACCAGGTCTAAAATGGGGATGTAACAATGAGCATCTCCAGTCTGGACGACAAAGTTCATTATCTTTCAGTACTACAAGACCGATGTCAGCCCCAACTGTAGGCGATGACCTTCATGCAAGCCAGTGGATACCCCCAAAACGTGAACTTCCATTTCCAAAGCGCAAGGAGTCAAAGAGGGCTTCGGAAACAGCCCAAAAACATAAGAAAGTTTCGGAAAATAGTCACATTCTGCAATCCGAAGATACCGGAGCATCTAAGAGCCTAGCAAACACCGCGACATTCTCAAACAAGCATGGGGAGCAAGGGGGCAAAAGAGTGGCAGCTCAAAGAACAAACACACCTCCCACCTCAAGATTATCCTCGGTTTTAGAGGTCCCTGACTCCGATGAGACACGGTCAACAAATGCACTTCGCACTTCGGTCGTACGGCAGGAAGAGCCATCTCCCCTAGCTTCGAAGAGTGCCGCTATTCCGAGGCCGTCTACAGCCCCTATTTTGAATTCAAAGGCAATAAGCTCTCGCAAGCGATCAAACGAGGCAGCTCCAGAATGGGCGTTAGCTAAAAGGGTCAAGATGATAAGTTCTAGCACACAAACACAGACGTTATCTGGGCGGGACCACACTGCTGCACTATCGAGAGCCTCAACTATAACAGCGGAACCAGTTTTGCCAGCTACAGTTGCAGTTCCTGCTCCATGTCCATCGATCCAAGGTCCATCGGTCCCAGTTCCTGTCCCGGCTCCAGCCGCACCAGCTCCTAATGTTGTTTCTGAGGTTAAGGGCCTGCCCGAAGGCTTTACAGATGAGCTTGGCCGTTTTGTCTCGAGCTGTAGCAATAAACGCAAGCCTGCTGAACTCTGGGAGGTATCAGGGTGGGATAGGGCAACAGAGGGGGAGCGACACTCCATGACTGAAGCATGGATATGCGAGCAGATTGAAGGCCCATTGTTCCAGGAGTTGTGTAAACATATAGATAACGTGTGGAAGGAAATTGGCTTCAAGACTTAGTGTGATGCAGGGAAAACTAGAGGGGTATTAACACAATTTTGACGGTGGGGTTGAGAGACACGCAGCGTCTATCAGATACTACTCACTGGAGACACAATTGTTTCAGGGGCTTACTGTTGCTAGGAATATATTTACTTCGGCTACTTGCTCGGGCTGGATATTGTTTGCTTATATCTTGGGGGACATTGGAAAAGGGATATTAGATAACTAACTAGCTATATCTGGAGCTGATATATAGCTTTTATTATACAGCTAACAATTGGAGATGGTCTTATTTTGTTATACCGCTAGTCTCTATATTCATTTTGCATCTTTCTGTTACCTCTGTGGTTCCCTTCTTGCCAGTAGGAATATATGGTAATGTTGTTTACACACCCTCCAAAACAATCCGCCGAGTTAATATCACCGAAGACCTTCATAGGAATGGATGTAAGTCTCTTCCAGCCTCAGCAACATGAAATAAATACAAAATCTGAAAGTTGTTAAAGTGATATCATTTGCTTTTTATTAGTCAAAGCTACTACTCTGGAGTACAAAATCCCACCGTGCGCCATTGCCTGGCCATCCCATTACCATCCAAAGCATCGACGTCTTTCCAACGAATCCAATCACTCCTTGCAAACGTTTCCTTTGAACCCAAAACCAATCCAATCAATTTTTCCAGAACTCTCTGCACTGGCTTCGTATCAACCAGCTGCCGCGCCTCAGACAACTTCACCCACCGACACTCCACCAATTCCTCTACCTGCTCGGTCAACTTTTCAAGTTCAGCCACCCGGGCCAAAAAATAGGTGACTTCCTTGATGCCACCATCTAGGGTAGGATACTGCGAGACGATGCTCATGAAATCCGGCCTCAATCCGGCCACCGAGTCTGGCAAAGGCGGCAAAAATCCAGACGGCGTGATGGGCTTCACGCGTTCGGGACTCAACCCAGTCTCTTCGAGAAGTTCACGTGAGGCTGATTCCCAGTCACTGCGGTCTTCGGGCTCGGGATGGCCTTTGGGGAAGCCCCAGTATGGATGTAGCCCGTGCAGCCGCCGTTGGTAAATGAGGAGAACGGAGATGGTGTCTATGGCTGCGGGAAGGGCCTTGGGGTAATTCAGGAGCAGAAATCCGTAGCAGCGGTCTGTGACTTCATCGTCTGATGAGGGGGCTTCAGATGAGGCGCTAGGGGTTAGGATTGGGATAGAACGACCCAATGTCTTGGAGGAAGCGTCAGATAGTTGCTCAGCCTTGGGCAGGAGGGCGGAATCGGCCATGATGATTTCGTCGATCTGAGATTCTGACTTTATTGGGTGAAAAGGTGAAGGTGAAACTGATTGTTCTGGTGAGATATCTGTAGCTGAAATTTGTAGCGACTTGAGTGTGGCTGATGGTTCAGGGCTTTCTGACTTGATAATGGAGACCTCCTCGTGTGGATTTTCTGACTTGATAATGGCGTCCTCCTGCTGCAGACTTTTTATAGGCTCGATAATAGTGTCCTCGTACTGTGGGCGTTCTATAGACTCGGTAATAGTTTCCTCGTGCTGTGGGCTTTCTATGGACTCAATAATACTGTCCTCGTGCTCTGGGCTTTTTGACTTGATAATGGGGTCCTCCTCGAGTGGACCTTCTGGTTTAATAATGGTATCCTCCAGTTGTGGCCTTTCTATAGACTCAGTGACAGTGTCCTTCTGCTGCGGGCTGTCTACGGGCTCGATAATAGTGTCTTCGTCAACTGGAGAAGGGACATCAGTGATATTTGTATTCTGCTCTGGTTTCAGAGAAATAGGCATGAAGTTGGATCCAACCGATCCATAATAATCGGACTCATCGGCGTCGCTGTGATTACCTAGTGACTCATCGTCGCTGCTGCCGCTGTATGATGCAATTGGAGAGTTTTGCTGCCACAGCCTACGACGGCGGGGTGGCATTGTGTCTTGGCAAAGTCCGTGATATTTGGATTCTTATAAATACATGAATGGTCTGCACAAAACATGTATATGATGGGATATCTATGCTTGCCAGGAGCGGAATAACTATTCTACTACTATTGCTCTTTCCTTAACCTTTTTTTTAAGTCATAGTGCATGAAGGTCTTTGGAATGCCCGTCGTCGTTGCCTAAAATGTAATACTCGGAAAATAGCCTCTCATAGTTCCGCGATATTAAATGAACTTTAACAAAAAGAAAACCCCTCGTTAATTGAGCTAATATTTTTATTTTTATTTTTGTCCCTTAACTCAATTTCCAAAAATTATCTTATATGTATGTTACCCTTACCTTAACAATATGATAGTCTTTACGCTCAGTATTACCTTTAGTCGCCTACTGTCAGACTCCACAACCAACAAACTCCCTTCATACCTCACTTCCACATCTCCAGAAGCTGGAAATAGTCCACTTTCCAGTGGAAGCAGCGGTGGTACGGCTGAGCTTCAGGTCATTGGCAGGCCAGTCTAATAGCGGCAAAGGGCTGCGGTGCCATGACAGACGTTGATGCAAGCGGTGGAGAACTCACGAGTTTCAACATCCCTCATATACCGAACCAAACGTATGTTAAGAACTCCCAAGATTGGCTTAGCAGAGTTAAAATATATCACAGATGAGCAACGCAGGCTGGCGCGAGAGGTGGACGCAGTGTTTCAATTGGGATTAGATGGAGAAGGACGGATTAAGGTTTTCGAAACGGCGTCTTGGTTCGGTAGCGGCGTTGCCGGCCTCGCCGCCGTCTCTGACGGAGTTGCCATGGTCAAAAAAGGAGAGAGCGTTAAACTACGAACTGTTGCTAGATGCCGTCAGTTCCGTCTCGCATGAAGGAATACCTTCTACATGAGACTAACTGCGGGAATTATGAAGTTAGCAATGGATTCATGTCTAAACGGCAATGTTTACCGAGACGGGGCGGGGAACAATTTGTCTGCATCGCCGACACGGCAATGTTTCTAAATTGCCGACTTTCAGTCTTGAACATGTTCCCCTGAACACCACCTGCACTTATACAGTAGAAGGCTAACTGATTTGAAGCATCGCAGGAGGCGACAACGGATAGTATTCACACCAATGGTCTTTATCATGAAGGGGCGAGCTAAGCCAAAGACGCACTGACTGCGGAGGCGCCGCTTAAAAGAAATTATTGTGGCTACATGTGCGCCAAAATCCTTCAAGGTAACCCTGTCAGTGCAGCGATATGCTTCTTTTAGACACAGATTACAACAGGGCAATGGGCCAATGGGTCAATGGGATAGGCACGGCGTTTTCTGACTGTTGACGAACGTTTCGTGCCGAGACACCAAATATGTGCAGTGATGGGTTAACCCCTCTCTCGACGATGTCTAGAATACGAGATTTGCCCCGTCACAATGCTTAAGCTTAACGGGGAACGCTATGTTATGTGTCAACGGCGTCAGGGGAACGGATCAACGGCACTAGCCCACACCTTGTTCCCTTAGAGTTACCTACACATTGGGGAGTTCACATGGCAATATTGACCAGGTCGTCCTTGTGATGGCCAATTTTCCAGTCAACCGATGCCGGAGATTCTGGATGTGAATTCCGAGGAGGGGGAAATTGAAACAGCGTCACTTGAGACCATGCAGCAAACTAACTTGCTGCAGAAGGTGTTAACCCCAGGCTGCCACTAGCAGATGCGCTGTGCTCCATTGGTCCATTTTCAACACATGTTGAAAGGCAGGCATTAGCTATGGGTCAGTTCAAAGATTAGGTATTTGCGAGGTTGTATTCTATCTTTACCGCAATGTTGACGGAAACAAGCACTCTGGCCCGTCGATTGGCCAACTCTATATTCCAAGATCATCCTCGGACTGGAGCACCCCTGCTTATGGGTATTTCCTCCTCACTACTATGCTTCAACTATAAGTATGGGGATTTTTCCTTTGTATTTGGGGAGCATCGCCTCAGACTCTTCAATTGATTCATATTCTTCAATATATATATATCAAAATGCTTCTCAAAGGCGCCGCTCTCGTCTCTGGCCTCCTGGCCGGAAGCTCTTACGCCGGTTCCGTCCCCTCCAACGTCAAGAGCTTCTACGACGGCCTCAGAAGCAAGAAATCCTGCAGCAACCCGCTCAAGTCGGGGTTCTATGCTCTGGACGGCGGCGCGAAGGGTAGGGCGTTCGTCTTGAATAGTTGTCCGTAGCTAACAACCCCAAGACTTCAGCTACTGTGGCGACCACATTGACGACTTCAACGTGGTGTACATTCAGGGAAAGAATGGCCAGCTTGCCGATATGGATATTGACTGTGACGGAATTATCAATAGCCCATACAGCGACGGCAGATGCGAGGCTTCGCAAGACACCCAACCCCAGTCTTCATACATTGACTTGATTAAGGGGTACAATGTCGGAATTAAAGATGTCGACTCCTATATCCACTCCTATGTCGTTTTGGGCAACTATGCCGACGAAGGGACATCTGGTTATACCACTTTCCACCCAACCGATTACGGCATTGAGCCTCTTAGCATCGTGGCCGTCGTCTGTAACAACAAGCTGTTCTACGGTGTCTGGGCTGACCAGAACGGGGATGATGGACCACCAATGATTGGCGAGACTTCCCTCGCCATTGCGACCCTCTGCTACGGCAAGGAGAATATTGATGGCGACCACGGACACAGCGAATTAGATGTCCTATACATTGCCTTCCCTGGATCTGACGCCGTTCCCGGTGCCAAGGGTGCCAACTGGAAGGCCTCAACCGCCAAGGCGTTCCAGGACAGCTTGACGACACAGGGTAACAAGCTCATCCAGCGCATTGGCGGCGGAGGCGGAGGCGGACCATCCCCAACCACTACTGGCGGTGGCGGCCCAGCCCCTACCTGCGACTGGGCGGGACACTGTGAGGGATCCAGCTGCAAGACGAACGACGACTGCTCTGATCCTTGGGCCTGTGTCAACGGCAAGTGCGGCATGGACCCCAACGGCTCAACGCCCTGCGACTGGGAGGGACACTGTGAGGGAGCCAGCTGCGGTTCGAACGACGATTGCTCTGATCCTTGGGCTTGCATCAGCGGCAAGTGCGCTGTGGACCCCGAGGCGTAGATTCGTATAGATATGGGTCATTGATAAGGGTGGGTTTGTTTACTTCGTGATTTATATGATGTTGCTAATCTCATAAAGTGCCCTCTGCAGCCTGCGTCTACGGCAAGTGTAACGCCGAGTATATTTATGTAGATATTTATGAGATTTAATATACATAGATGTTTTGGCGATCAAAAGGCAACCAACCATTTGAACAAAAGTGATATGAGAATTTTGTAGACATACTAAAAGGAGTAAGTAGGTTGCTGCGCATTGGAGGTTGGAATTGTTCAATTGGCTAGTTACCCTCAGTAAACTAAACCCCTTTTTTTCTTGGGAAAGTGCTTCTCATCACGGTACCTTCGAGTAACCGATGATTTTATAATGAAAAGGTACAATTTGTGCGCGGATAACATAAAAAATTAACGGAATAAATCAACCCATACTAAATATGCTCTCATTTTGTGGCATTCAAGCAAGAACTTCGCATATATCCCGCAAACTTTTCATCGTAGAGCTCCCTATGAGACATACATGTGTCTCTAATTCTCCTCATACTTATCATGATAAGCCCAAAACTCCCCATCCTGGCGACCAAGTGGCGTAACATCCAAAAGGTGATTAGTCCCAAGAAACACATCGAGGCCTCTCGAAAACGCCGAATACGTATGATAAATCGCCCCCTCCGGCCCAGCAAGGAAGACACTAAGCGCGCTCTGCTCTCCAGTAATGTAATTTCCCTTTCCCCTCGCGCGGAGAGACTCCGCACTCTCCCAATTAGCCATCATTGGCGCGATTGCCTCGTCGTTGGTAGCGTGAAAATCGTAGTTGAAATCCGATCCGAAAGACGAATACCATGGCACCGTCCAGCCCATCCTCTTCTTGAACGGCTCGATGGCGCTGTAAGGGGCGCGTGAAACCATCACCAAAGTCGTATCGCGGGAGTTCAAGTGCTGTAGGTAGGCTGGGAAGTTGTCGGCGAAGAAGGAGCAGCCAACGCACCCGTCGGTGTCATCGGGGCTGAACATGAAGTGGTAGATGATGAGTTGCTTGCGGCCTTCGAAGAGGTCTGAGAGGCTGGCTGGGCCATTGGGACCTTCGAATTGGTAGGCCTTTTCGGTTTTGACGTGGGGGAGTTGGCGGCGCAGGGCTGCGAGTTCGTCATTGGCTCTGGTGAGGGCTTTCTCTTTTGAGAGGAGAGTTTTACGGGCTTCTACCCACTCTTCGCGCATTGCGGTCTATGTAGGGGGTTAGATTTGGGGGGAGTAGATATGAGCCAGGATGCCTTACTTTGGACATTTTCAATGGAGGTTGAAGACAAATCTATAGATAATTTCGCCCGTGTTGGAATTGGTTCACCAGAGAGAGAAGTTTAAGATGGCGAAGAAGGAGAATGAGAGCCCATTGTCGAGGATTCCCTTGATATTTATATTCATTATAGATATCTCACATTCCACTTATCCGGAGTAGCAACCCGTGCATCCTTGATGCTCAGGACACTTACTGGATGACATCCCCCAGGCATCAACAGTGAGCAATTAACCAGATTAGTGATCTCATGTCTCCGATAACCACGAAACAACTTCCAATCGTCACATATCTCCAAAAACGTCCACCCCCTCTTCCCTCAAGACGCGAGGTGGTGCGGGGTCAACGCGATGGGAGCCTAAACACCTGATTTCGTGACGAATAATGTCGCGAGATCCAGTGACCCCATGCCGCCACAGCTGCAAGTCACCACATTGTCGCAGATAAACCATGGTAACATCCCGCAAAATATCGTAATCTACGGCCGTAAGTCAGGTGTCCTTGAGCTATATGCTTAGTAAATTGGCAGATGTTAGTCTGGGGAGATCCCGCCGACGCAGGACTGAGCTTTGAACAGCTAACCAATCCCCTTTCTTCAGATACCAACTTGTCTTTGGTTCTCTTCCGTCTCACTATGTTGCTGAATATGGTAATTATCTTCCCAAGAGGTCACAATGAACTGACACAATGGATTGGCACCGACAGACACGTATTCAATGTCAAAAGTATTTTTCAGAATAAAACGCAGCACCATCGCTATGATAGGGAATCTGCTCCCAATCCGACTATCCGGGTGGCCCCAATCTCCCCATCTTAACTTCGAAGAAAGGCAGTCTGCTTCAAAAAAAAACCAATGTAAGTAGTATATACCATACTTCCAGAACGCCCCCCGGCATCTATGCAAGAGGCTCAACTGGATATCAACCACATACATCCGCGGACACCAACGTGCGATCGAATAGAAGAAGAAACGAAAGAAAGAAGACTAGGCTCCTGAAAACCAGCAATTCAAATATATGCCCCGACCGTGCCTTTCTAATAAACGACTGTTCGTGTGTTGCCTGTGTGATTCGTCTCGTCTACTTCTTCATCTCCACGTAGTTGCTGGGGAAGATGCCGGATTTCCCGTTCACCGTTCCGGTCCTGCGGTGAATTGTTAGTACATCTTTTAAAGAATGTAGTGGGCGCAATCGTCAACTTACCACCAATCT
The DNA here is from genome assembly GCA_000750745.1 of Pseudogymnoascus sp. VKM F-4281 (FW-2241). Classification (NCBI taxonomy): domain Eukaryota; kingdom Fungi; phylum Ascomycota; class Leotiomycetes; order Thelebolales; family Thelebolaceae; genus Pseudogymnoascus; species Pseudogymnoascus sp. VKM F-4281 (FW-2241). Next base: position 29,148 of record JPJV01000600.1, read on the forward strand.
TCAGCCTTCTCCGTCTTCTTCGTCACCGTAATAATATCACCCTTCTTAAAGCCCAAGTCCCCAGGCTGATCCGCATCAAAAGTAAACAGCGCAACCGCCTGATCTTTCTGCAGATTTCCCGTCTTCCCCGCAAACGCCGGCTTCGGCGCCGCAGGCCTCCCCGGCCCAACCCTCCCTGAAGGTGCCCGAGCCGGCGCATCCTGGTACTCGTAATCTTCGGCGCCGGTATTGCTGCGACGCGTCCCGGTCCTGCTGGGCGGGTCATACACGTCGTCCGCCCAGGTATTCGCGCGCTTAGGTGCCCCGAACGATTCCCGCCCATTGTCACCCACGCTTCCGGTCCTGTCTCGGCCGACGCCCTCGTTGTATGCCGAGCCACTGCGGCCCTCCCACACCACGTCATCCTGGTTGTTGTCGTATACAGGGATGTCGTTGTACATAGCGTCCGAGCTTCCCGCGCCCGCGAAGACCCGCGAGTTCAGCACCTGCATGAGCGGCTGCGCTGCCGGGGGAGGACGGACACTGCCCTCCATTAGCTGAGCGGCCGTGAACCGCTGCCCGTATAGCTTCTCGTTTGCGTCTCTCCGCTCCACAATGGCGGATCCCTCTAGCGACACGCCGGCAAACAGACCCTTAGTTTTCGAGTAACTGAACACGCCAGCCACGCCCCTTAAGCTCGCTGCGCCGGCTGCTTCGGCATTACGTCCGATCGGCCCGGCCGCAAGGGACACGTTGCCGCCGAGTGTGAGGGAACCCTGTTGTGAGAACGCCTTGACGGCCGAGGCATCGTTTAGGACGAAGACGAAGTCCGTCAGTTCGAAGCCGATTTGTCCACCAAAGCCTGCACCACCGAGACCGATCGCCGACGGAGCAGACCACGAGCCGTCGGACAGTCGTGCAACCACAATCCCGTTTCCGTAGCGTGCCGAGCCCAGGAAGCCAGCCTTGAGGACGGTAATGATTGCGAGGCCCTGGCTCTTGCGTTAGCATTGTCGCACCGGGGGAAATTAACCGGGGGATAGACAGTACCTTTGCGTTTGCGAGGACGTTCGGGGGAATGACTTTATCGGGGGCGAAGGACTGTCGTGGATCCACGAATGATGCCAAGATCTTGCTGCATTTCTTGCACTCCGCTGGGGTTAAGGTCAGTTTGGCGTCAGTGTGTTAGCTGGTGGGTGAGGGACGTACACGCCATAGACGACGGGAGAAAGTTGTGTATTCCGACAGGCATCGTGAAGCTATTATCGTACTTCGCGATAGATGGTGAGGTGAGGTTGCGTTTCCTGGGAGTGTTGGAGGTGGAAGATGGCCGGATAGTGGGGTAGCTGATGAGGCGTCAGTGACGGTGGTGTCTGGTGGACTGGTGGCGGGTGTAACTAAAGTGTAACCGGCTTGGCTGATTATATACAATAATGATTGAGATCGCTGGTAATGAAGCAGACAAGGGCGAATCCTTGTTGATTATATGCTCAATGTCGCCGGCCTGCTCTTGACAATTTAAGCAACCTTAATAGCTCTAAGTTCCGCGATCCGTGGTCTGGCAACAGCGAAAGATGACAGATGATGTAGCCAGCCAGCCACCATTTATTAAGGTCGGGCAGCCACAACCAGCGATCATAGCCCGCTGTGGCTGAGCCTCTTGGATCCACGCGGCCGACGACGACCTTGAACTGTCACACTACTTATGGCATATCACGACTGTACGACCAACTCCAAGCGCTTACAATACCCTTGATCCCACCACGTATTCTACACACAATTACCGGTCGTCATAAGAGAGGCGTGAGAAGCCGCGACGACCTGTGACTGCGGCTCAAGCCAACCGCGCGCTTTGAAACAAAGGGATCCTCAACCCAATACCGAACCCCTCGACCCCGGATCCCAACATCCGCCACATCCTCCAACAAACAACTCCACCGCTACAAATAGCAGCCATGGCAGAATCCTACGACCGCGAGCGCCAGAACGACAGCAGGCTCAATGAGCTGTCGGCCAAAGTCAGTGCCCTAAGGGGCGTCACAGTGGATATCTACGATAACGCAAGGGCGCAGGACGTCATTGATAATACCGTAAGCGCAGCCCATGCGGATGACAGGTGGTGTGGAGGGTAATAAACTAATACTCTGTAGACCGACACATTTTCGTCTATGGGCACGACGCTGAAGGGATCCGCGCAGAGGCTGGGGCGCATGGCGGCGTCGGGGAACAAGGTCGCGGCGTTCAAGCTGTCGGGGATAATTGTAGGGACGGTGCTGGTGATATGGTTTCTCTGGGGACTGTTTGTATGAGCGGGCGAGGGGGGATGGGTCATTTTAAACTAGGAGGTTGCATGGGGGCGTCGGGCGGGTCTGATATCACAGGAAGTCATGACAGGATGCTAGCGACGGAGTTGTAACAGTACTATACTGTGGCTTGGGAACGTATACTCCATGGCAAGGAGCCATGAGACTGTAAAGAAAGGAAAGTCTACAAGCACATAATCCAACGTATATATGTAAATCATGGAATCTTCATCGTTCTTTTCGTTCATTCACTATGTGATCTATTATGCCCCTTGTATTCGGACCGCCGGCAATGCTACGTACTCGCTCAACATAAAAATCACCAAACCCATCCATCATATCTACCTTTTACTCCCAGACATTGGAGAACAAATCCTCGCTCGCGGCGCCAAACCCAGCTGATGGCTTTGGAGCGTTTTGAGATGTCTTTGTGGCAGGTGCTGCCGGGGGAGCGCTGCTCCAGCCACCGAACTCTTCATCCGCGCTGACTTTTGGTGCAGTGCCTGCCTGGGCGAAGCCATTGCCGCCGGGGACGATGCTCTGGCTCGCCAATGGCGGTCCTGAACCCCACCCGAAATCGTTTGCTGCTGCCTGTGCCGGCGCCGGTTTAGCAGAGCTCCAGGCATCGGTTGTGCCCATGGCGTCGAAGTTGTTCCATCCGCTCGAGGCTGCGCTTGTGGTTGCTGGAGCTGGCTGGGCCTTTGGTGGCGGCTGCGAGGCGGTCAAGTTGAAGACTGAGGAATGGGATGCGGCTGGTGAGGTGACGGGTTTGGGGGGGGATGCAACTGCGGGGGTTGAGAAGTCGAAGAGGTCATTCATTCCAGAGCTCTGTGCCGGTGGGGATGTTGGGAGGGCTGGCGCAGAGTTGAATGCGTCGAAGCCGCTTGATGAGCTGGTCGTTCTGGAGTTGGTGTATGGTGTAGGCTTCGATGCTGGCTTTGAATCGAAGAAGCTGCCGCTACTGATAGTTGGTGGTGGAGAGGATATAGGAGGTGATCGGTGGGCTTGAATGCTCCCAAGGTTTGCAAATGCGTTCGGCTTCTGAGCCTGTTGCTGTTGCTGAGGTTGAGGCGATGTGGTATTGGAAAAGCTGAGTCCGCCGAATGCATCGTCCAGACCGCCAAATGAGCTTTGGGGTTGCTGGGATTGAGACTGCAATCCATTGATGGAACCCTGAGACCCATGGTGTGGTTGTTGTGGTTGAGGCTTTGGAGCAGAGGCGTAGAGGGAGAGAATGGACTGCTTCAAGTCTGGCCTTGACTGTCCCGCAGCTCCAGATGTAGGTGTAGCGTTCGATGAACGGCTCACAGGAGGCTGTGGCTCCGGGGCAAAGAAGTCCAATCCGAGTAAGGAGTCGGCGGGCTTCGAAACCTTTGGCGGTGCGGCCGGTGCAGCCTGGAAGTTGGATTTTCTCGTCCCGGGCGTTGAATTCGCCCTTTGTACCGTCGACGGCTCACTTGCAAGGAGATCCGCCTGAGGTGCTCGGCGTACCGTCGCGGGGCTGCCACCAGGGGCCGAACCAGGCACTGCCCTCTGAGAGGTCGAGCGCTGGAGGTCCTGCTTCTCCTTCACCAAATTCAGAGGGATATCATCGTCGCCTTCGGCATCCAGAGTTGCGGGGTCCGGAATCGGCCCATCCATAACCCATCTCTTCGAATCGTACTTTGTGCGGATGAAGTTCTCCATCTTCGCCTCCGATGGTACGTGGCCAGGGGCGAGTTTGGCCTCCCAGTACTTGTTCGCCCGCGAGTTCCCCCACACCAGCACGCTCTGTAGCTGCTCATCGGTCCATGAGTCGAGGTCGACCGATTTGACTCTGCTGATGTGCGTGCCCATCCCTCGGTGGATGCCCGAACAGCGAATGCAGACAAAGATGCCTAGATTCCAGCTGGCCCATCGCGGATCTAAGAATGACAGCCATTAGCATTGTGAACTCCTTCTATCCATCATTATACACAGGGCACGTGTCCAGGTCACGTACGTTTATTCCTCTTGCAGTCCGCGCAACTCTTATTCCCCTCCAATTTCAGGAGACTCTTGATAGTCTGTGCATTGCGGGCAGTCCTCTCCGCCGCGGGATCCACTGTCGGCCTGCGCGACATTCCGAGAAGTCGTATATGTCGATGGACGTCAAGAGTAGTGGATTGTGGATTGTTGAAAGACCCAATATCTTTCGTGGTGGTCTGGGGCTGGCTTTTGAAACGACGTAGCCTCTTCTTCTAGTTGTGGAATCGTGTCAAGTGGATGGACAAGGTACTGTTACTCGGCACTCGTTAGCCTTGCCCCCTCTCTCCGATCTTGGAACCTATGATTAGCAGTTGTGGGACGTTGAGGACCAGGGAAACCTTCTAGCGGTGTGGCGCTGTGGCTAAAAGAATATTCTCCATGCCTCTCAAATGAGGCACCCACAGTACAAGCACTTCCAAGCCACTCATCGACGGCCAGTGACGACGGAATCATCCCTGTTCGATGATGGCGCCGTTTCGGGGAGTGCAAATCCAGCTCTCTCCTCCGTCCTCGTGCAGTAAATACAAGATTACCCCCGTCTGACCACGCCCAGCAAATTCCAGAAATCGTAATACTCTAATCCGACCGCCTCAGCCTCACACGGACACATCTGAGAAATCATTTCCACATCGGGCGATTGATTCCACATCTTTGCAACCCAACTTTCCGGCCCTCCTTCCCTATAAAGCCTCTCATGCGCCCCCCTTCCTGGCCCTTCATCGTACGATCCACGTCCTCCAGACTCCGAACCAGCGCTCCTCGCTCTTCCTTCCACAGAACGCCTGCCCACGCCGCGGCAGTAGTCACAAAGTCCATGCCGACGCCATCCTTCCTAGGCAGCCTCTTCAGCTCCAAAAAATCCGCCCCGAAGATGACTTTCCCCGTCCAAAAATCGAATGACGAGTGGCAAGCCGTGCTCAGCAAAGGTAAATAAACAGCCTGCCGCCCCCCCACACATACATACCAGCCCCATTCTCCCTCCCGCGCCCCTCTCAGCCATGAAAACTAACAACCCCTTTCCCTAGAACAATTCCGCATCCTCCGCCAGAAAGGCACCGAGCCGCCCGGAACGGGCAAATACGACAAGCACGCCCCCGACGCAGGCACTTACACCTGCGCCGGCTGCTCCGCGCCCCTCTACACCGCATCGCACAAGTTTGCGTCCGGGTGCGGCTGGCCCGCGTACTTCGACAGCATCCCCGGCGCCGTGGAGAGGCGCTCGGACCGGTCGATGGGGGCGACACGGACGGAGATTATTTGTGCGAACTGTGGCGGGCACCTGGGACATGTGTTTAAGGGGGAGGGTTACGAGACGCCGACGGATGAGAGGCATTGTGTTAATAGTGTGAGTTTGAACTTTTCGGAAAAGGACATGGAGATGGCGGAGGGGAAGCCGGAGAGCAAGGTTTAGGAAAATAGGGGTGGGGCCAGGCGGTATTTTAATGGGAGGGACTTGGGGGGTTAGGATTTGTTTTTCTGGTGGCGCTACGCATGTGTGTATATGAGTTAATGAAGACGAGGAGATACATAATCACAGTAGTAGCCTCGTCGATTTTGCGACAACTTATACCCTGAGAGGCAGGAGTTACAAAACATCACGCGATCACTTCACAAATCGGGTACCAGGATAAAGTTAAGTGTATTTTGCTTGATTCTGCCTGCATGCTATGAGTCTAGATATTACACTCCAACACCATAAAAAGGAAACCTCTTCTGCATGATTGAACCGGCAGCGTGAGTGAATTCTTCAATTTTATTTTTCGCCCAAATGGATATGATACACTCTATAGCTCATCGTGTCCGGAGTCATCCTCTCCCTCAGCATCACCGCTGCCACTGTACAGCTTGCTGGTAATCGGGTATGCGACGTTCGAGAGCTTCTCCTTCTGCTCCTCGAAGTCCTCAGAGTTGGCGGAACCGCCGTTCTCCTCAAGCCAGTCGGTGGTCTCCTTGACGGCCTCAAGAATCTGGTAAAACTATTAGTAAAGCTCTCAGTCACAGATTTCAATTGATCAACTTACAGTCTCCTTGTCATCGTCATCAATCTTGCCTCCAAGACCCTCCTCATCGTTGACCTGGTTCTTAAGGCTGAAAGCGTAGTTCTCAAGACCGTTACGGGCCTCAATGCGCTCCTTGGTAGCCTTGTCCTCATCGGCGTACTGCTCAGCCTCCTGAACCATACGGTCAATCTCCTCCTGAGTAAGACGTCCCTTGTCGTTGGTGATGGTGATGGACTCGGACTTTCCGGTGCCCTTGTCGCCAGCGGTAACCTTAAGGATTCCGTTGGCATCAAGCTCGAAAGAGACCTCGATTTGTGGGACACCACGGGGTGCCGGTGGGATGCCAGTCAGCTCGAACTTGCCAAGCTGGTTGTTATCCTTTGTCATTGTGCGCTCTCCCTCGAAGACCTGGATCAGGACAACGGGCTGGTTGTCGGCGGCGGTAGAGAAGATCTGGGACTTGCGGGTTGGGATGACGGTGTTTCTTGGGATGAGCTTGGTCATGACACCACCAGTGGTCTCAATACCGAGGGTCAATGGGTTGACGTCCATAAGAACAATCTCCTCAGTACCCTCAACACCAGAGAGAACGCCACCCTGGACCGCAGCACCGAACGCCACAGCCTCATCAGGGTTGATACCCTTGCTGGCCTTCTTTCCGGAGAAGTACTCCTCGATGAGAGCCTGGACCTTTGGAATACGGGTAGAGCCACCGACGAGGACAATGTCGTCGACCTCCTCCTTCTTGACCTTGGCGTCCTTGAGAACCTGCTCAACCGGCTTGAGGGTCTTCTTGAAGAGATCCATGTTGAGCTCCTCGAACTTGGCGCGGGTAAGAGTCTCAGAGAAGTCGTTTCCGTTGTGGAAAGCCTCAATCTCGATGCGGGTGGACATCTGGGAAGAAAGAGTACGCTTGGCCTTCTCAGCCTCACGCTTCAGCTTACCCATGGTCTTGAGGTCCTTGGTGATGTCAACATCGTTCTTCTTGTTGTACTGCTTGGCGAAGAAGTTGATGACTCTCTGGTCGAAATCCTCACCACCCAAGTGGGTGTCACCAGCGGTAGAAAGAACCTCGAAAGCGCCACGGTCAATGGACAGGAGAGACACATCGAAGGTTCCTCCACCAAGATCGTAGACAATGATCTGGCGCTCACCCTCGGTCTTATCAAGACCGTAGGCGAGGGCAGCGGCGGTTGGCTCGTTGACAATGCGGAGAACGTTAAGTCCGGCAATGATACCAGCATCCTTGGTGGCCTGTCTCTGGTTGTCGTTGAAGTAGGCTGGGACGGTGACGACAGCGTGGGTGACCTTGTGACCGAGGTAAGACTCAGCAACCTCCTTCATCTTTCCAAGGATCATGCCAGAGATTTCCTCTGGGGTGAAAGTCTTTGGGCTGCCGTTAACCTCAACTCTGACGTTTGGCTTGCCATCCTTCTGGACAACGTCGAATGGGAAGTGCTTCATGTCGGCCTGGACGTCCTTGTCAGAGAACTTGCGACCGATCATACGCCTAAGACGGATGTTAGTTGAAGCCACGTATAGAGGGTATAATTGATGGCGGGAACTGACTTGACATCGTAGATGGTGTTCTTTGGGTTAGCAGCGGCTTGGTTCTTTGCTGCGTCTCCGACCAGGCGCTCCTCCTCGGTGAATGCGACGTAAGATGGTGTAATTCTGTGACCTTGGTCGTTGACGAGAATCTCGACGCCGCCACCCTTCATGACACCGACACAAGAGTAGGTGGTTCCCAAATCAATACCGATAACTGCAGATGCGCGTTAGTATTCCGTCAGATGCTAAACGTCGCCTGTAAAGAGCTTACCTGTGCCATAGCTCTCTGCTGCCAATGGCTCTTGTTCCGAAGATGCGCTGGCGGTCTGGACGAAGGCGAGGGGGGAGAAGAGGAGGACGAGGTAGAAGAGGGCAGACAGGCCCATGAAGAGCCCGCTCTGGTTTCCTCTGGCCATCTTGAACGGCAGCTGTCAAGCTTTCAAGTCCAAGAGGTGGTTGTTGGTTTTTGCGACAATCGAATTAAATAAGCGTTTATAAGAAGAGACCGAAGAGTCGATCCGTATTACTTTGTTTTGTCTGTCGAGATACTCGGACAGGTCGCAGATTTAAAGAAGGAAGGGGGAGGGAGAAAGGATGTTCGTGGGAAGGAGAGAGGAACAAAACGTTGGAGACGGAAGTCGCTGGAACTTTATTATTCTCACATTGGCCTGACTGACAAAGTGTCCTCTCCCAAGTTGTCACTAATAGTAAGGTTATGGCTACTTCAAGCTCTGTGATTGGTCAGTTAGCGAAGGCGTGAGGGGAATGGCGGTAAGAAGCGCCCCACGGTAGTGCCGCCACCGGATGTACCATACTATATGAGGTACTTCATTTATCAGCACAAACGGCACTGTTCCGCAAGTATCTTCACTAATCTTTTGTGCAGGGGGAACAAGAGAACCGTGTCCTGTGTACCAACTCTAATACATTTTTTGTACTGTGTAATGACTCTGTGCAACTCTGTATATAACTCTTGTGTACACACTGTGGCTCAAACTCTATATCTCATACTCTGTCCATATCTAAAGGGCTCAAGAGAGGAAAACAGCACATTTGTTTACTCTTGTTGTTTTGTTTACTTGTAAGGAACTGCAGTTTCTCTACTCCATACTTTTGAGTCAACTGCATTCGTCTTAAACACGGAGACAGGGTTTGAGACATGGAGCGCCTCAAAACGAGGCTGGGGATCCCGCCATCTTCAGCCTCGCCACTAACTGCTCTGCTCTAGAGTAAATACAGCAAGGTTATTTTAAAACCACATTCCTGCTGTAATCAAGGGGTTCAAGCCACAGTGGAAGGAAGGGGGAAGGGAAGTGAAGGGGGGGAATGCCACAGTGACCCAAAATACTTACACAAGCAATCAGTTATCAGTGGCCAACATGCTCCGTCGTACTCTGCCTGTCACAACTCGGCTTGGCACCATCATCACTAATCACATCGAGCAGGGGGGTCTCATACACACAAGCACAGAACACGCTGTTCATTCTATCAACCCCGCCGCAATCGTCTCCCCCCCGCTCCGCAACACAACCCGCTGGCCCTTCTCCAGCGGCACCGCCGTCTCGAGCTCCACGCTCACCCGCGCAATATTCGCCGGCCTCACAATCCTCGGCTTCTTCTTCGTCACCTTCCCACTACTCTTATCCAGCGTAGCCAGCAGTTCTGTCACGCGCCCTGCGGCATGCAGACGCCCGCGGTGCACGTCGATTCCTGAGGGCATCAGGAACTCGAAGGCGAGGACCTTGACTACGAAGGTCTTGATGCATTGAATTGGACTAGAGGGACTGCACAGCACGTCACCGATCTTGAGGTGGATCGGGTCGATTCCTGTTAAGTGGATAGTGGCGTTTTGCCCTGCCACAGCCCAGTCCGCGGTCTCGCTGTCGACTTCGAGGCCCTTGATGTAGCATTTCTCGCCGCTGGGCTGGGCGAGCAGGGCGTCACCCGTCTGGAGGGAGCCGGCTTCGATGCGGCCGGAGACGCTGAGGGGGTTTTGAACGCTGCCGCGGAAAATGTCGCCTATGGTGAATCGTAGCGGCTTGTCCAGCGCGCGTGTCGCCGGCTCCGAGTTATCCAGTTCTTCCACCAGAGTTGGTCCAGTATACCAAGATGCCGTTTGCTCTGTACACTTTCTTGCGATGTTGTCCCCATGTAGCCCCGAAACTGGTATGAATGTGACGTTCTTGGCTTGAAAGCCTGCTGCGGTCAAGAAGGCCGAAACCTGCTGTGAGATCTCATCGAACCGGTCTTGCGACCAGTTGACAGTGTCAAGCTTGTTGATTGCAATGATGAGCCTCTGAACCCCCATGCTTCGAGCCAGTAATGCATGCTCCTTTGTCTGACCCTTTAGCCCCGACTCAAATGATCCCGTACTAGCATCAATAACCAAGACGGCGAAGTCTGCCTGACTTGCACCCGCAATCATGTTAGGGATAAAATCCCTGTGGCCAGGCGCATCAAGAATGGTAAAGGCGGTTTTGTCAGTCTCAAACTTGTTCGTTGCAATGTCGATCGTCACACCCCTATTCCGCTCCTCCGTGCCTTGGTCCAACACCCAAGCCAGTGCAAACGACGACTTCCCAAGTTTTTCCGCCTCTTTGCGATACTTTTCAATAGTCCGCTGGTCTATGACATTCAAATCCAACAGCAGTCGTCCCATCAATGTGCTCTTACCAGCATCGACATGACCTATATTAATGAGCACTACACGTACACCGCCAACCATTCGCAAACGACTTACCAATAACCACGAAATTAGCCGCATTCTTCGCCTTTTTCTTTTCAAACTCCGCCAAAACATCTAGATTCTTACTCGTCGCCCTGGGCGTATCATCAATTCTCATAGCCTCCACCCCATTGGCAATCTGGTCCGCCTTCTTCTCATTGTTCGTCTTAGCAGGCGGCTTATCCTTCTTCGCAGCTGCTCCCATTAGTTGATTAGTTATCTATGATCTCCGCGGAATCGCTGGCTGTGCCGAACCTTTCGACTGTGCCGCCAGCACCTGGTCATCGGGGCTGGGCCCTGCAAATGCATCATCAGTTGGCTGTAAATGGGGGTCTGAGTATGGCAAAATAAACGCAGCGGCCGGGGCCTGGCGGAGGCTTGGGTGAGTGTCCCCAAACATGGTTGCTGCAAATGCGGAGGGCACGGCAGCTTGGATTTCAGGTACAGGCTTGACTGGAGGTGGACTAGGTGTTTCCGGGATGGAAGCTGGTGGCCGCGACTCTTGCCTATGGGGACTTGAATCTTTGCGCTTCAGTCCAGGGTATTTCCTAGCGGTGTTCTCCTTTCCAGAAGTGGTACGGGACCCCGATGGAGGCGTAGGAGCTGGGCCGCCGGGTTTACTCCCATCGTTGCCGGACTTCGCCCCGAGAGACAAACCGGCCATAGGCTTCGTCACATCGCTAGCTCCAGCATTATTCTTTTGTTCCAAGGCGTTCTTCTTGCGCGCAGCAGCCAATGCTTGTAGTTTGGTCATCTTAGGAGCTGCGTCGGGATTCCCACCCATTAAGCCACCACGAGGATATAAAGGCTCGATAAAAGTCGTTTGTCTATCAAGCGGGACGTTGAACCAGCCCATATCCTTCCAAAAGTCGGCCGGTATAAAGGGATTCGAGCAAATCGTAGGAGGCGGCGCCATATATTCTGCAAACCCACCGCGTTAGCTCGTATCCCTCCAAAGATCGGTGACATTTATGAAGGAGGTGACGCACCTCCGGAACCATAGCTACCACCCATATTTGGCCCCTCGCCCTCAAGCTCATTTTGCCGCCAGGCCATCTCTCCAGGCCCATAATGAGAAAATAAAGACCCACCTTTCGCCTTCTTCTTTCCCGTATCCTTCTTCGCCGTCCGCGATTGCAGCAGGTAATTCACACTCTTCTCAACGTCGTAGAAGTAGTGCCACAGCGCCTCCTGTATATCCTTATCGGTGACACCTGGTATGTTGTCGCCGAGAGCTTCGCGTACGGATATCGTGCCTACTCTCATGGACTCTGTTTGTGGTCAACTTTGGGCCATCTCGGGGGGAAGAAGCGGGGTAGATATGGAAACGGCGAACCTTTGTCTTCTTCGCTGAGCTCTGGGGGACGGGAGTTAGCAGGGCTTTTCTCTGCATGCGGTGAAAAGTGAAATGTGAAAGTGGATGGCAAACCCTCAGCTCCATCGTCAGCGTAGTCTTCTCCGCCATCGTAGTCGTCCATCTCGTCGTCGAGATCCATGTTCTTGACTATCTTATGGCGCGACATGGTGGCGGTGTTGGTCCTCCTGTTCTTCAGGCTTTGAAGGTATGGGATCTATATATAACGTAGAAGCAGTGCAGTACGTCGCTCTTATAACAAAACTAAAACTTCGTGAGACCCTTTGTTACAATGAATGCCGTGGCACGAAAACAACATGTTGGCAATCCAAGTCGCTTGCCCTTGATAGGTCGTCATTATCCCAGCCACAAAGTGCGGGGCGTGGGAGCCAACAAATTACCCCTCCAAAGGCTCGGCTTCAGCCTTGCACAACCCAAATAACCATAAACACGCTGAAGCGCAGGGAAAGAGCTTCAGTATTGATCCAAAATTTAATTTTATTATCTGATTACCACCGAGTTTATATAAGAGGAGTGATGCTATATTTATATCCGAGAAACCCAGGTACCCCCAAAACCGCTGGGGATATATATCCCACCAAACGCCGCCCAAAAAAAAACCTCATTTCCATTCCATTTAAACCCCCATCATTTAGAACCCTTCCATCCAATCTTCGCCATGTCCCTATATATTAAGTATATTCGTGAAAAGCAGCCGCACAAAAATTTAAACCAATACTATCTATTATCGAGTATGGGTATATTAGGCAGCATCGCAAAGCTAAGGGCTTCTCGCTCTCAACAGCTGCAACCTCCTCTCCGCATCGTCGTCCCCAGTCAACCGCCGTGTGTGCAGCACCGAGCGGCCTAGATTAGATAGCGAGGTATTCCGTCTGTGCGGTTCGGGCCTCGAGGTCGCAAGCTCGTTGTTTACATTCCTCGAAAGGTCGCTTACTGCACGAGTAACGGGAAATGTATGTGTTCTCGTCGGACTCGGTGGTGCCGAGATGGCCATATCGTAGTTGGGTAGCGGCTCCGGTTCGTTAAGCGTCATGCTGCGTATCGGAGCGCGAACCGCTGTCGCATAGGATGGGACTTTGTTCAGCGATAGGTCGGAGTAATCAATATGTTCCGGTGTTTGGTGGCCAGAGGTTATGGCAGAGTTGCGGCCACTGCGCACCTCTTCATCGCTAGGGCGTCGAGATATCGGGTTGCTTCGCGACGTTGCTCCGTGCGGTGCTTGATCAAAGTAACCGGTTCCTGGGTGAGGGGCGCTGGAAGTACCGAGATGAGAAAGGCTGTCGCTACTAAAAGTAACATGAGGGGTGTTGCCCCCGCTGCCGTCGCCGCGGCGTCTAAAGGCGCCAGGAGTGCCGGGCGCTAAGCTGAGATTATGCAGTCGGCTGGACAGGATATCTGGCCTGACAGCTGTGCTTGCAATGCCATTCAAGGATGCAAGATTTTCCGCTGAGCCTGATCGAGAGTGAAGGCGGAGCGGTGTGTTCATGCCTGATGACGCGGCCGGTGTCATGTGGCCAGAGCTGTCGATATCGGCATACAGTTGATCCATAATATGCTCGCCATACAACGGAGGGGCGTGGGAATCAATGTCAAGAGTGTGGATGTTGTTCGGCGTTTGATCAAGAAGGTTGCCCGCTTCGTCGAGGGGTACATTGGGAGAGATAAAGATGGTGACTGGAAGCGAGGCTCGTAGCTGAAAAGTGTTAGCAATTGTCATTTTAAGGCAGATTTGAGAGATAATTACCTCGGAGGTGTGTCCGTCCGGGTTGTGCAGAGCGATGTTAAATTTGACCTTATGCCGGATCTTAATGCCATGCGTCTCGCAATCTTGCAAGCACTTCTTCAGCGACTTAGGAAGAGCTAGTAATTCCTTCACGACAAAGCCGCCATCCCCCGATTCATCCAACATCTCGCGATGGCTCTCTTGCTCGTCTATCTCAAAAGACCAGTTCTCGATATCCCTCGACTTTTTGTGCGATTTATTCGAAAATGCCGGGCCAGGGATAGAAAACTCTTGTACCTCCACGAGGTGGCACTTGATGGTCCCGATCCTTAATCCTTTTAGAAGCGACGTAAATTTCATGTCCACAGCGATGGATGTCCCAAAAACGATAGCCTTTTGCGGAATCACAATCGAGTACTCGATTTTGTTCGGCCATATGTTCTCTACCGTCATGGCATGCGATAGCTCAAGAGCTGCGGGGTCGAGAGTCCGAATGACGCGAACAGACTTGTAAGCATGCAAGTCATACGCCAGCCGCCCTCTGGCAATTGTCGCTTTCAACTTGTATTGGATGTGGCTGTCGTGGAGCCCTGCCACGCTTTCTGCTGTGCTCCCTGGGATGATTACCTCGAAGGGCCACTCGTAGTTTGTGGCGCCCAGCGTCACACCTTTTGACGATGACCCAGAGCCATCTCCGCCAACGAAATTCGGCCACCTGTGATTCATAATCTCTGTAGTTTTATCCACCTTTCCGCTGGACATTCCAGTTCCCGTTACTCTCGTGTCGTTCCATCTGTAGCACATCCATTAATACAACAATCCCATAGCAATAGACTTGGCTGTGGATAAACGTACCCGACCCTGCATTGTCCTGTAAGACGCAGATGCACGTCTTCCACCTTGAGGGGCATAGCAAGACATAGTACGAGCACACCCCGCAGTATCTGGCTCGAGGCCTCACTTTCCGGGCCTCTCAAAACGATCACATCGGATTCAAGCCTGTAATTCCTGTCAATTCGCTGCTCATCGCGGAAGGAGCCCGCATGTTACGAACCTGATCTCGAACAGCGATGCGCTGTTGCGGCCGGTCACACTCTGGAAGGGATTGAATACGGGCATGGCGAGCAACTGGGCGTAACGACTTGTCCCCAGAGGCCGTGATGAACGTGAAATGCTGGGCCTGCCGGTAAATTCATTCAAGCAAACGGACTCATGCAAAGTTGTTTCATTCGATTGTGTCATCCACTTTCTTTTAATGCGGTACCTCTCCGATTACGGGTAGTGGCGGGCGGGATGGTGGCGAATCCAGAATGCGATAAGATCGATCTTAGCGTTGTGAGTTCTTCAAAGGATTTGACAGTATGTAACAGCCAAATTTGAAAGTACAGTAATATCTCGAATTGTAGTACTCAGGTAATAGAGAGGGAATAGCTCTAGTTTTGTTTATTTTCTCTTATTTACAAATAAAAAAAGAAGGAACTCCAAAAGAGTAAGGCGTCACAAATTCGTCATCGGCTGGGCGTTCTCTTCTTATATAAAAAAAGGCGTGTTCCTATTCTTAGCCTAACATTGGCTGACTCCTTCTTACATTTAAAACGGGGACAGGCAGAGAAAAGTTTCTTTGGTGGAGTTCAGAACGGACCCAGTTGCGCCGCGGCCGCGACTAGAGTCAGAAGTACTCTTGGTATGGCGCAGAATGCTGTATGGGAAAGTCTTTGGCCCTTCTAGTGCCTCGGCAGGCAAGCCGGCAGTGCAGACCTCAGCTCAGCTCTGTCCTTGCCGTCGGCGCCGCGAGTACAGTACGAATGTACGAATACATGCAGTGTGATATTACATATTGCCAGTACATAGATAGCCGGCTCAAGGCTCGGTGTTTGTTCAGATTATCCATCCCTTCCCTTGTTGCTGTTGGGGCACCACGTCAGATGGCGGTTGATTTGGTCCGGGACCCGTCTTTGCCGCTAAACTGACTTATGTAAGGCGTTGAATGTCTGCTGTTGATTGATCCTTGGCTCAAAAGAGCATTTCAAAAGGGACGCGCAACGCCAAGTCCAGGCTCATGTTATGCTCCCAACGACAACGATGCTATCACCCCTGGCATTACGTGAGAAAGCATAACGGAGATGTTGCACTCATATTGCACCCCATATCAACATCCCAAACCTACCCCCATCAACAATTGACCCATCCCTGTCTTTGGGAAGCCGCCAGATCCGTGAATTGTTTTATGTATCCCAACACTACCAAGCCGAGGATCCACATGGTTGTGACTGTGAAAGCAAATCTTCCAACGGCCTCGCCCCCTGTCCAAGAGGCGCCCAGCCGATCGGCATTCTGGTGTCACCACTCCCGAGCCCCATTCATGCCGTGTCATATGTCATACCACCAAGGTATTTTTTTTACACGTGCTGAGCACTACGTAAGAATATCGTGCCTGGCGTGCCTTTTAAATGTCGTACGCACCCATAAAAAAACGAACAAATCGGTCTGTAGAGATCACATGTTGGGCGTTTCTGGTGCGTTGGCAACATAGCCGGCACAAGGCAGCAAGTAATCCATCAGAGGTTGAGGACATCAGACGGAGAATCACAAGACGCCGATTGGAAGCGTTCAGTAATCAAAATAATTTCACCAGTGACTGAAAATATGAGCCGAATAATCACAAGACACCCATAAAAATCGCTGAGGGTTTAAATAATAGTTCATAAAAATTCTTAGAACCTATGGCTCAAGGGTCATGTCTCATCCGCTGTCTGCCCGACTTCCATCGGAGTTCACCATGTGGCATTGAGACACGAGACTGCGTGTGATAGCAACTGGTCGTCCAAGTGCAACGATGTCACCACCTTAGCCGCAATCCAAACACACCACAGTATGGTAATAAAGTATGCTTGTAACCTTGTTCGAACAATCCTGCTTCTCATATTTCACCATTTAAATCGTCAATGTCAGGCCTGCCAGCCGTATAATATGTTGCAACGCCTCTGTCTGATAGCTGTTAAGTTGTAACGGGGAGTATGCTATGCTTTACACAATAGGCTTTTCTGGGTTGCCAGCGGCATCGCTTGGCCTGCTCCAAGTTCGAATATGACCCGTTTTGCAACTTGTTATAATGGACTCTTCAGTGAACGTCAGCCAGCAAAGAGGATCTGCGTCGATGCTTTTGGACTGTATTGGGTTAGGCCTTGCATTCAAACTTTGTTTTTTTAAGCACAGCACTCACTAATACAGGGGGCAGTATAGCGACCCTCGACTTCGGCTCTACAGGATGCCCGGTCTTCAATCCCTCGTCCGTCTCTGTGGATATGTTGGAATCAGATCTAACCCGACTCGCTGTCGTGGTCTGAGTTTCAGCTCTCTGAAGCGCAGTTGTGAAACGCGACGAGACGCTGTTTCTGTGCCGCACCGAAGCCTAAGACCGTCAGAATATCTTCCCCAAGTATTGTCATATAGTTTGAACTTACAGCTTTCGGCCTATGCAGCATGCCCACGTTGAAATCCCATAGTAATAGCCTGCGATCTTCTCCAACGCTTCCGAAGCGGTAGTTCCTGTCATCACATCTCCAGGGATCGAATGCTACTGCTGTTACCCATGATTGATGTCCTTGGCATCGTGCAACAATCATTGACTCGGTCATTGACCATATTGATACGAGATCGTCTTGTCCACCAGTGAGGACATACTTCCCATCAGGCGACCAGCACACGCATAAGAGGCCACCATAGTAGCTTGTATAAAGATCCAAAAGCCTAAGATGCCAGTTAGACTAGTAATCAAAAGGATCTGTGGTGGGAGTAACTTACTCCTCTTTTAGGTAGTCAATGATACGAAGGGTGCCATCTTCAGAAACAACTGCAAGATGTCGGTTGTCCGGTGAAAATGCAAATGCATTTATTCGCTGGTTAGATAGCTTCCAAAACGATACCGGATTAACCTTCTGGTTTTTAGAATGGACCGACTTCTCGATATGCAAGCTCTCACGGCCGTCAGCAGCGATGATGGCATCCAAAGCCTCATTGCTCTTTTCTTCGGGAAGAAACGCGGCCTCTTCCTTTTCTTTATCATATACAACGAGAGACCCATCCATATGTGCTGCGAGGAAAAGGTTTTCGGATCCAGGTATCCAGCGAATCTCTGATACGGGGGTCGCATTGATAATCCCGTTCTTATTTAATCGCGTATACTTTTGCGAGATTGGCTCATACCATATAATCTCGCCGGTTGAGAATCCCATGATCAGGTCCATATGATTGGCGCTCTTCGTCACGGTATTGATATCGTGGCACAAGCAGTGGGCCTTCGTAAATAGTATCTTGGTCAGATGATCTTGCTATTTAAAGTTCAGTACGGCTTTTGTGTAGGTTTCTTGTCAGTCTTACCTTGTTCGACGAGGAGAGATCAAGCCATTGGAAGGCTCGATTAACATTAACAAAGGCGAACATCCCATCCGAAGGACGGTCCGCCAGGCGCTTCGCCAACCCTTCATTAGTGATCACGCGAGATATGAACGAAGAGTTACTCTTTGCCATGTTGTTCTTCGGCTTCCGGCGTTTCGAGGCATCTTTGCCTACTAGGGGTGAAAGCAACGAATTGCCTTCTCCGAACGCCGGGGTAGACGCATGGGATAATGGGCCGGTTATGTTACTGCTTCGTGGGCTACCTGCACCACCCTCGCTGCTCAGCTCTGCCGATGGCCGTTCTTCACCAGGGTGCTCATGTATAGGTGCGTTCAATCTCGAATTTGCCCTTTGCTTGAAGTATGAAGGTGCTGAATTACGAGTGCTGAGGGACAGTAATGATACCTTTGTCCCGGCGGAGGCCGGCTGGGGCACTGTGGCGAGAGGATTCGGGTTGATAATTGGGGCCTCTGAAGGATGTGGTGGAGGTGTGGCTAGATGTAAATCCTCCTTAAGCACGTATGTCCCTGCCAAGTCTCATCAGTATTGCCTTCTATATCGGGTGGATGGTGGTGCTGACCTTCTCCAACGAGTAGCTGATATTCAGGACCTGTTGGGTTCGATAGGATATTGTTCGTCTCGATCATAGGCGGCACCTGCCCAGCTGCTATAGCCGCATTGTAGGCCGCATGCGTGGGATATCGAGGAGGGGGCGGAAGAACACTATGGCAACGCCTCGTCAGTATGGGTAATCACAAAGCATTGCGCAATTGAATGCTTGCGCGACTTACAACATGATCTCTGACGTCTTTTGCTCGCCGGCTCGATCGTTGAAGGTGCAAGTAGTCCAGGCGATAGAAACGTCGTCTTCGTGAGCCTTCGTAAGAGAGGAGATTGGGGGCGAGATGTTGGAGTATAATGCCTGAGCGGCTTAATTGCTTGGATCAATTCCTGACGAGGTAGTACTGTACCTTGCCTTGTAGGCCTTTGTGGAGGGTTTAGCACAGTGTGGGGTAAGTGGAGCTGGTTCTAGGACAGCCTGGCGATCATTCATGCCTTCGTCCTGCCAGAAGATCCGTGATGTGACGTTATTGTGGCAAGCAGTAATGACGCCTCTGTCACTATCGCAAAGAGTAATTATAAAAATACTGGTAAATTCTGTGCATAACAGAATCTATTTCCCCAAAGAGTCTCCCATTGTGTCCGCGATATCTGCCCACACGTGGAAAACGGGGCTACATCGTTTAAAGTCCGGCACGGGCTTCCGCCGCGTTCGAAGGTGGGTCACAAACAGAGCTGGTGCCCGCAGCGTCCCTTTGGCAATCGATAGATAGGAGTTCCAACTCAAATCAACGTCCGGAAGAAACCAGCGACCATCGACCAAGCTCTTTTCTCCCCGGAGAATTGTCACAAGCTTCAAGTTAATCGCAATGATTGCCTGTGAAGACTTCATATAACTATAACGGTTGCTCCAAGAGTGTGTGGCCGGCTCCATGGCGACAGGTCAGTAACCACAGAGAAACCCTGCTGCAACGTTAAATAATCTCTTTTCGAGAGAATAATAACTGACCAGTTTAGTGCGGATATGTGTCTGTGGCGACGAAGGGACGGGGAAGTCCAGCTTGATAACATCTCTTGTGAAAGACATTTTTGTGACGAATAAAATACAATCGGTTCTGCCGCATATCACTATCCCACCAAGCATCGGCACCCCAGAGAATGTCACCACTACAATCGTCGATACATCAGCCCTGCCACAAGAGAGAAACACCTTGCGCAAAGAAATCCGAAAGTCGAATGTTATCCTGCTGGTATACTCGGATCACTACAGCTATGAGCGCGTAGCTCTCTTCTGGATGCCGTATTTCAGATCACTCGGTGTCAACGTGCCTGTTGTGCTTTGTGCAAATAAATCCGACATTACAGCGAATGGCACCACTGCACAGGTTGTTGAGGATGAGATGCTCCCGGTGATGGCGGAGTTCAAGGAAATCGACTCTTGCATCAGAACAAGCGCGCGCGAACATCACAATGTCAACGAAGTCTTCTTCCTATGCCAAAAGGCTGTGACACATCCTATCGCCCCGCTTTTTGATTCGAAGGAAGGGGTGTTAAAGCCTTCTGCGGTAGCTGCTCTACGAAGGATTTTCTACCTGTGTGATAAGGATCAGGACGGCTACTTGAACGACCAGGAGATGCATGCCTTTCAGGCCAAGTGTTTTCAGAAACCCTTGTCGCCAGATGATCTTGAGAACATCAAGCAATCCATAATCCGAGGCTCCGAAAGATCGACTGTGGATCAGGGTATTGATATTGACGGGTTTATACACTTAAACAAGATTTTTGCGGAAAAAGGCCGCCATGAGACCATTTGGATCATCCTAAGGACGTTTCAGTATACCGACAGTCTCAGCCTTAAGGATAGCTTCCTCAACCCAAAGTTCGACGTCCCCGAGTATGCCTCAGCCGAACTGAGTCCAGCTGGGTACCGATTCTTCGTTGATCTATTTCTGGTGTTTGATAAGGACAATGATGGCGGACTAAACAATGATGAACTTGCCGCACTATTCGCCCCGACTCCTGGTTTA
The DNA here is from genome assembly GCA_000750745.1 of Pseudogymnoascus sp. VKM F-4281 (FW-2241). NCBI lineage: Eukaryota > Fungi > Ascomycota > Leotiomycetes > Thelebolales > Thelebolaceae > Pseudogymnoascus > Pseudogymnoascus sp. VKM F-4281 (FW-2241). The sequence continues at coordinate 49,797 of JPJV01000600.1, forward strand.
CCGCAATCCTGGAATGATTCCTCCTTTCCTTCCTCTACAGTGCGCAACGATGCGGGCCTTGTTACTCTCCAAGGTTGGCTGGCCCAATGGAGCATGACGACATTTGTTGAACCGAAAACTACCTTGTCGTACTTGGCTTACCTTGGCTTTGAACCCGCAAGTCCCCGTGAAACTACCACGGCGGCCCTGAAAGTAACCAAGCCTCGCAAGAGACGCCGACGACCTGGCCGCGTTGAGCGCAACGTCATGTTGTGTTATGTTCTCGGAGCCCCGGCTTCTGGGAAATCATCGCTCTTGGATGCCTTTCTCAACCGACCATTTGATTCACTGTATCATCCGACTATCAAGCCTCGCACTGCTGTCAATAGTGTGGAGCTTCAGGGCGGCAAGCAATGCTACCTCATTTTGGAGGAGCTTGGCGAGCTAGAACCTGCCATCTTGGAGAATACATCGAAACTGGAGGCATGTGATCTGATCTGTTACACCTACGACTCGTCTGATCCGGATTCATTTTCTCACATTGTGAATCTGCGGAAAAAGTATCCACACCTCGATGACCTTCCGAATATCTACGTCGCCCTCAAAGCAGACCTCGACAAGACGACGCAGAGGAGCGAACAGCAACCAGACCAGTACACTGTTGGCCTAATGATGAATGCGCCTCTCCATGTCAGCGTTACATGGCATAGCATTAGCGAACTATTTGTCACTTTGGCCGAAGCGGCCATCAACCCCAGCATCGCCTTCCCAAAGAGCGAGGAAGAGCCTCCAGACAGGACGGGCCTGTACGTGGCCCTAGGAGCGACTGTATGCGCGGCGGTCGCAGCAGTAATGATTTGGAGAAGGACAACGGCTGTTTCTTGATGATGTCTTGTGTGAAGCTATCACTTCACCTGGCTATAGTGATACCCCACTCAAAGTTTTAACCCGATAATAATAATGTAATTTAACTATATCAATATAATAAAAGATGAGAATGGCGAATTCGCCTTTCTCATCTACCGATTCACTTATCACAGATTTGATGTGCTCTGTTTTGTTTATTTTCCTCAATTGTGACCTGCTCCTGTTCGCATTTTAAGGAGGCGAGGCCTTCAACGCGTTTGTTCGCCAATAAGACAAAAGGACGCTACTCTCAATCAGGCAATCTCAGACCAAAGTTCCGTCAATTGTCGTTGCTGCATAAAGATCCTCCTACCTTATTTACTACTATCGCATCTCACCTCCATCTCTCTTTCCTCCTTCCTCAAACTTTGTGCATCTACACTGCAAACTCCTTTATACTTCACACCCCGACCACCACCACCTTCATTCCTTCCTTCCGTTATCTGAGATACAAAGTCTCCACGACAACACCTTCCTTGAACTGCGCGACGTGCACCCCATCTCAATACTATGGCTTCTGTTAGTTAAACCCTTCCCTCTCGTCTCCCCTCATACTTCAGCCTCAAAAGCTTCACGTACCTACACCACGCCGCCTGCAGTTTTAGCTGCTCAGGCTCTCAAAATGGCAACAGTCATGAATTTGGATGCACAACACCCACGCCACCTAGGCCCTAGAGGCACCACGAATCTTAATGGACTGAGGCTGATCACAACCATGAAGCAGCGTCCCCATACCTACAACAACCAAGGAGGCTATCTTCCCAACGGCGCCACAGCAGGTCACACCGGCCTACCACAAGGAGCTGCACCTCTTCTTCCCAACCACGGACGTGTCATACAAACTGGAGGTGTCAGAGTACTTTGTGTAGCAGACGTTCGAGGTGCGTTCCAATCCCGCCATCATCGACGCTAAATACTAACGCTACTGAAGGCAACTTAAGATCGTTGAACGAACTTGCGAAACAAGCTCGCGCCGACCACATCATACACACTGGCGACTTCGGTTTCTACGATGAGACCTCCCTGGATCGTATCGCAGACAAGTAAACACATCCCTGCTTCAGATCCTCAGTATTACATTGCTGACTTTGTATGATCAGGACTCTCAAGCATGTCGCCCAATACTCACCTTTGATTTCCGAACCAATAAAGAAGGCAATCCAGCAACCAGGGCAATCAGGCCCAGTAAAATCCCGTTTCCCGGCGAGCGATTTACCTCTCTCCGAGCTTCCATCATTCCTCAATGGATCGCTCAAGTTAGATGTTCCCGTCTACACCGTCTGGGGAGCTTGCGAGGATGTCAGAGTGCTCGAGAAGTTCCGATCTGGTGAATACAAAGTCGACAAGCTTCACATTATTGACGAGGCTCGCTCGATGCTCCTGGAAGTTGGAGGTGTTAAGTTGCGTTTGTTAGGACTTGGTGGAGCAGTTGTCATGCACAAGCTATTCGACAACGGCGAAGGTCGCACCACCATCGCTGGAGGACAAGGGACCATGTGGACCACTCTGCTACAAATGGGTGAGTTGGTAGACACTGCGAACCGCGTGTATGATCCAACGGAGACGCGTGTTTTCATCACGCACGCTTCACCAGCCAGGGAGGGAATACTCAACCAGTTATCTGTCACATTGAAGGCAGACTTCTCAATCTCTGCTGGCCTTCATTTCCGCTACGGTAGTTCTTACAACGAGTTCAGTGTCAACCCTACTCTTGACCATTACCGTGGCAAGCTTGCTGCCTCCAAGGCATCGTTCAACGACGTATGGGAGACTGTCAAGGGCGAAGTTCAGCCAGCGATCCAACAGAATGAAGCACAGCAAAATCTCCTCAACAACGCCCTCGGCATAGTTGAGAAGATGCCCACGACTGCTCATGGTGGCAACCCATTCGGCGGCCCCGTTGGCGGTTCAAATGCTACGGCTATTGGCCAAGTCGACGAAAGTGCCTTCAAGAACATGTGGAACTTCAACTTGGCAGACGCAGCATTTGGATGGTTGGTTCTGGAGATCCAGGATGGTAGAATCGGAACCGAAATGAGGGCGCAAGGCTTCAACTTTGCCCACCGTGGTGCCAAGCAACACCCGGCCCAGGTTAATCAGCAACAGCCTGCCCAGGCACCGGCGACCGGATCCGGCACTCCTGGAGCAAGCCACGCACTCGCATCGGCACCATCTGGACCAGCTCAAACCCGTTCTCCTGCAGGGCCAGCTGCATCGCAGCCATTTAATGCTCCACAGCAACGCGCAACAAGCCAGCAGCAGCAGCCAAGAGGACCAGCAAGCAACCCACCACGCGCAACAGGCTCGCCTGCCCCATTCCAAGGACAGAAGCCAGCCACCCCCCAACCGGCTCAGAATGTAGTCAACCTTCCTGCTGCCTCCAAGGAGAATGAGAAGGCTCCCGCAGCTGGTGCCAATGGATCGGCAAACAACGGTGCTGGAGATGCTGCAGCTTCGCCAGCTCAAAAATCCCAGGATATTATTGGTCTGTTTGTTATGAACGTTCAAACCGATGATGCTGTTAGAGACCTCTTCGTTGAGGAGGACAAGGCTAAGATCGTGAAGATCGATAAATGGGGCCAGTCTAACAAGGTTGTTCAATTCAAGACAGCGGAGGAGAGAGACGATGCATTGGCGCGCCTCTCAGATGATGTCAAGACTCGTTCCATGGAGGATCGAAGCAGGCCACTCGTGAAGATATTCCTTGCCAAGGACAGCAGGGCGACTTACCCATCTAATCGTGGTGGCGCCGGCAACTGGGGCAGCAGCCGCGGTGGCAGCAACCCAAATGCGCCACAGGCCGGGTATAGAAGCGCAGGAGGTGCCAGCGACAGCGAGAGTGGCCGTGGCGGACGTGGTCGTGGTGGAGCCAGGGGTGGACGAGGAAGCACCGAGAGGGGAGGACGTGCTCGTGGTGGAAGAGGTAGCTTCAAGGGCGACGGCAACACCTCACCTACGACATCGGCGCCGGCTGCTCCGGCGACATCGACCGCTCCTACTTCTTAAGTCTTGCATTCACGATATACCTTTTACCTTGTCGCATTGTTCCACCACCATTCTCGATTCATGATAACCTTAATGGCCACATTTCTCTTGTCGTAGGCGACTAGGCATTACTTGTATTCGGGATTCTTTGAGATGGGGCTGGAGTTACCTTTAGCTTACGCCTCACGTTCACCACGTTGATTGCGATGATAGCTATTACTTTTCCTTCCTTGTATTTCTGAGCATAGTACTCCTCTGCCTCTTGCAAGCACTGGCGCTGCGTGTATTTATAAGGTCACGCTTTCGTGGTTGCCCATGGGGACGGAGATGAAGATGAGGCATAGAAAAATCAGATATGATACACTTGAGCCTGTGTGCTCTATAATCCTACTCCCACGCTTGCCTTGTGATACGCCCTGCCATGCCATTCCTGTAATATACTGTACAAAAATAGAACATAAGTGTGAAAGGATGCCTTAAGACTTCTCAGCCGGCTTGATACCCTTATGAATCGCAGCGATTCCACCAGTCAAATCCTCCCATCCCTTCCCCGGAACCACGAACCCAGCAGCCTGGATCATATTCTTCCACTCATCCTGCCTCGGAAACTTCTCAATGCTCTCCACCAGATACTGGTAGCTCGCCCTATCCCCTGCGACGAGCTGGCCGATCAACGGAATCGCACCGAAGCTCCACCTCTTATACACGGCCTCGAAAAGCGGGTTCGTGACGCCGCTGAACTCAAGACAGGCAAACACTCCGCCGGGCTTAAGCACGCGGTATGCCTCGCGCAGCGCCTTCTCCTTGTCGCTGAAATTCCTAATCCCGAAGGCGACGGTGTACAGATCGACGCTGTTATCCGGAACAGGGAGCTGCTCTGCGTTCGCGACGAGGAAGTCCAGATTTTTCGAGTTGGCATACGGCGTCTCGAGCGAACGCTTGCGGCCCTCAGCGAGCATGTCGGGGTTGATATCCGAGACGGTGACGCGGGTGTGGGGGGAGTGGTTCACGTTGTGGGCGTGGTCGAGCATGCGGAAGGCGATGTCGCCGGTGCCGCCGGCGATGTCAAGGATGTTCCAGCCTTGCGACGGGGAGGGGCCGGTGGTGGGTGTGAGGGAGCCGGAGTTGGAGCCGGGGTTGAGGGAGCGCACGAAGTGGTCTTTCCACAGGCGGTGGATGCCGAGGGACATGAGGTCGTTCATGGTGTCGTAGGAGCTGGCGACGGAGGAGAAGACGCCGGCGACTGTAGGGTTGGTTAGCGGGGAGCTCGGGGGCAAAGAGCGGGGAGAAGGAGGGGAAGGGGAAGGTCAACCTCTCTGTGCCTTCTCATGCTCTGCAACGTTCTCGAAGCCAAAGTGAGTGTATTTCTCCCCATTTTGTTGCGGGTTCGGCGATCCTTGCGCCTGGCGGGCTAGAGATGATGCTGTGAAAGTCCGTGACGGTGCGGTAGCCCTCAATGCGGACCTTGCCAAAGGCCTACATAATGTTCTTGAGGCCATTGTGCTCCTCAATTCAGCGTTGAATCTTTTTATATCTGGAGTTAGCTTCAAGCAAGGCTGCGCTACGGAAAGCTTCCAGCGCCAAGAATATGTTAAAGTCTCCGAGCGGCTGCGTGCTTACGTAAGGATGCAGTGTGTATCAACTCAACCGCGATCCTTACGTAAGCCGTCCATTGGAACCACAAAACAGTGAAAGCAGCCCGCACAGAGCGAGTCGGATAGCGGCGGCTTAGTTCGGTGCCCACGCTTCCCCACGGTCTGCCGACGAACAAGTGAACATCGACGTTGAGGGATCCGCTCTGCTTTGAGGGGAAACTACGAGCGAGGAAATAAATGTTTCTCGGTGGCTGACAGCATGCAATAATCATCATTCTACAATCATGAATCCCCGTATCTCAAGAGCTTGTTTGGCGCGAGCTGGCCGCTCATTATCATTATCCTCAGTCTGCCGGGTTGCCCCACGACGATGCTTCTCGATAACCCCTCAACGACCGGGCGAGCACAAAGATGATCGGCTGCGATTCCCTGGTGCCCTAGAGGCCAAATTCACCACCGACCTGAATTTCCATAATCCAAAGGATAATGACGTTATATCGTGCTACAGAGTCATGGACAGCGAGGGCGTCATTGTCGACAAGACCTACAAACGAGACTTTGGTGACGAGGAGGCAGTAAAACTATACACAGATATGTTGGGAGTGAGCATAATGGATCTTATCTGTCTTGATGCTCAAAGGCAAGGTATGTAGACTGCTCATTCCAGGGTCAACATAAGTTCCATGATAGCTAACGGTATACCAAAGGTCGTATTTCATTCTACATGGTGTCGAGCGGAGAGGTAAGCATCCCATAAAACTCTGTCGTACAAGTCTAACCAAACTACAGGAAGGAATTGCGGTTGGCTCCTCCTCAGCCCTGTCCGTCGAGGACGTAGCCTTCGCCCAATACCGTGAAGTTGGCTTCCTGATGCAACGCGGCTTCACCTTCACCGATGCCATGTCTCAGCTCTTCGCCAACATCAAAGACCCAGGCCGCGGCCGTAACATGCCGGTCCACTACGGCAGCACCGCTCTAAACGTGCACACCATATCCTCCCCCCTAGCTACTCAACTACCCCATGCAGCCGGCGCCGCCTACGCCTTAAAGATGCAGCACCTAAGCAGCCCCAAGTCCCAGCCACGCATCGCCGTCTGCCTCTTCGGCGAGGGCGCAGCGTCAGAGGGTGATTTCCACGCTGCATTTAACATCGCGGCTACGCGCGGATGCCCTGTTCTCTTCATCTGCCGCAACAACGGGTATGCGATCTCCACGCCGACGGCAGACCAGTACCGCGGCGACGGAATCGTGAGCCGTGCCGCGGGTTACGGTATCAACAGCATCCGCGTTGATGGAAATGATATCCTAGCCGTGCGTGAAGCTACCAAGAGGGCTAAGGATCTCTGCCTCGGGACATCCGACGGCAGCGAACCAAAACCAGTCTTCATCGAGGCGATGTCGTACCGCGTGTCCCACCACAGCACGTCGGATGACTCGTTCGCCTACCGCGCGCGCGTGGAGGTCGAGGACTGGAAGCGCAGGGACAACCCGATCACGCGGTTCCGGAAGTACCTCGAGAATGAGGGGTTGTGGGATGATGCGAAGGAGACGGAGGCGAGGTTGTCGATCAAGAAGGAGCTGCTGAAGGCATTTTCGGCGGCCGAGAAGGAGAAGAAGCCGGAGATTTTGAGTATGTTTGAGGATATTTATGAGGAGTTGACGCCGGAGCTAAAGGCCCAGAGGGCGGAGTTGAAGGATATTTTGGAGAGGTATCCTAATGAGTATGATCTGTCGGAGTACGACAAGGGGAAGGACTCGCTATAGGATTATAGATATGATATATATTACAAAGTTTCCTCTGTGAATATACAGTACTACCCAGTTTTGGCCAATAATTGCAGTAGTGTATATACTGACATTCGGCTGCTAGTGAAATCTAACACTGCTCTACAAAAACAACGGTATATCCACGTAGGTATATCTACACCAACCAACGAAAGCAACGCTGTGTCCACATATGTATTCCCCATACAAGACATTGACGCACCCGCTCCAAGATATAGCTCTTGCCCGCTATGCCCAGTTCATCACCAGGCTACCCAAACGCCCCAAACCCAGCGCTATGCTTCAAAAACTGTAATGCAAATCAAATCACATCCCCTTCCCCACCTTCACAACCCCCGTAACAACCATTGACCCGCTCCCCACCTCAACCCTCCACCCCTCCCGAATCAACATCCTGCTCACCGCCGGCCCAACCCGCGCTATGCCCCCCTCACTATGTGTCCCCTTCCCCGTAATGATTTTATAGCCCGCGTGTCCATTCACCCGATCTCCTAGGCCAACCCACCACCCCGTCACTTTCTCTCTCGCGATCCTTACCGCGTCCGCAACGCCTATTCCGTGCAAGTCCAGCTGTGAGGAAGTCGCCTGCCTCGCAGCCATGGCGTCCGCAGTGGCCGACGTAGCGCTCTTAGCCTTCGCATCGAAGTCCCGACCGACAGATGAGTAGTACGCCGCCGCGCCTCCCATCAGGCGGTCGGACTTGCCTCTCCGGTAGGCGGCGGTGGCCTGATTAAAGGCTTCATTGCGCAGGGTCCTGTAGTCCCTTCCATCTGCGGCGTAGGCGGAGGTCTGCTGGGAACTTTGTCCATCGACGTAGACGGCATTGTGAGATTTAGGCCTTGGTGAGGGCCCAGAGAGATCCGGCGGTGGAAGCCGGAATTCAAGCCTGATGGGGCTCATAGGAGACTGAGCACCGCTGCTGGACGGCCGAGATGTGAGAGCTCTAACTAGGTCGCGAGGAGATGAGTGGGCGGTGGTGCATAGTTGGACGATAGCTAGTAACCTCGTTATGGGAATGGCGGGGTAGTCTTGATTCAGTTCTAAGGCTGTAAGATGCATAGAACTGTCATCATCGTCGATTCCTAGCTCTTGATGGGCGTCGATAATGGCGTTGAGTACTGGTGGGATAAGGGTGCCGTGTTTGTGGTATAGCGAGCTAACCTGTTTGGTTGGCATGCCAGTAAGGTTTGAAATAGTCTCAACATCCCGTCTTGCGCTCTCCCATTTGCTCCCAGCAGTCTCCGCATTTGTATCAGAAGTCGTCGAGACAATACTTTGCGCAGATGAATCCTGTCGCCTTTTCCGGTTCCGGCCCTTTCTTTTCACAGATGGGATATCGCTCTCTGAGAACCCCTCGATTCCACGTCGTCGACCAACGTTTTCCTCGAGGTAGACTTGGTTCAGAAGTTCTTCCATGGCCTTCTCGGTGTCTCCTTTGCATTTCGTGAGCGTCCAGTGGATATCAAATGGCTTCAGACCAGGGAATGTCTCTACAAGCACGGCCTCTTTTGCAGCATGGTCCATCCCCTTGAACTGGGCATCGTAACTATTAGCCTCGTCACCCCAAACCCTGTCCTGCGAGCTCTGTCGGCACGCATCCCTCGAATCCGACCCCTCAAAATCAAGAGCCGAGAAGCCATGGCTCAACGACGTATCATCGGTCGTGCTGCTCCAAGCAAACGTGCTGTGCCCCTCACTGCAGTCCTGCGCCGCCACATCCGCTCCGTCCGCTACTGGCGCACCGCTGCTCCCGCTCGGATCAAACCCAGTAGACTCCTCGGCATCAACACCCTCCGCCACCATGTCCAGGACCTGGCACGCATCTTCTACGTTGTCCGAAACAGAGAGATCGTAATCTGACAGGATTGCCAGGAATGTAGTTTCGTCCAGCGGCGGGCAATAGCGCAGCTGCGCAAACACATAATGTTAACACAATCCGTGCGCTTTTATCACTCTTCCATAAAACCGCGTGAACGTACCTTAAGCTCGGCGATGCGCTCCTGGCTGCTCTCCCTCATTTCTGCCCCGCTTGTGGTGGGGTTACCACGGTTCATGTGTCTCAATATATAGAAAGAATGAGGATGTTAGAATATGTTAGGCTAGCATTTCTAGTCGAAGGGAAGCGAAGGTGGAGATTCGTAGGCGTATGTGCGATCTTCATATATCAGGCTGTCCATCTTCATGTGTTTGTTTACTCGCGGAGTCATGGTGGGGGTTTGCGATGCGCCTGCGTTATGACATTTTAATGACCTGCGCTAAAACTGACCCTTGTTGTTGGAGGCCGTGGCGCTAGCCTACTCTTGTCTAGACAACACCAGTGACTACTATTGGTTTACTACTCGTATAGGTTGGCAAGAGTACCAAAACCCTTGTCTGTGGCAAAGCACCCGCTAACGTCATCGAGAGGACAGGCTTCTTAATCCACGAAAATAAATCGTATTTCATATGCATTTGTGACTGAGCGAGTCCTACCTCTTGTCTTGCGAGGTGACCGGTTGAGGTGATGGGCTGAGATCCGACCAGCCATTAAAGGAGGCGGTTGAGACTGATTCGAGGTCGGGTGAAGAAGTTTCTAGGCGAATACAATAAGGGGGAATATGATCAACTCCGTACAACCTCCGTCATGCACTGCACAGTAATAAACATAACCATCATAGAAAAAAACCCATCACAACACGCACCACCAACAACTATAATCATATCACACCCAATCAATTTCACCTATCTAAGCTAACAATCCCACAAAAGGCATCACCTCACCAACATCAACTCCCTCCCTCAATCCCAACGCCTAAAAACTTCCTTTGTGATGCTTCATCTTAACTTAACGTCCCCCACTTC
>JPJV01000603.1:0-42476 GCA_000750745.1 Pseudogymnoascus sp. VKM F-4281 (FW-2241)
TGGGCGTGAGATGTGCATGCTGCGGTCTGAGGGTGGGTGCGGTGAGTGAGTGAGTGAGTGAGAGAGAGGTGAGGTGAGATGGTGGATATGGGATGGTGGATATGGGACGGGAGATGGAAGAGGGAGAGAGACTGTGAAGGCCGTTGTCGTCGTCAGTGCGAGGAGGTGGGGGAGTGAAACGGGCGTGGGGGTGGGGAGGTGGATTGGGATTGGGAAAGGGGATGGAGATGAATGGGAATGGGATTGGGAATACGGATTAGAGATGCTGAGGGGCGTGCGGGCAACGTGCTTGATCAACTGTAAGAAGAGAGTCTGCTCCCACGGTTCCTCTTCGGCAGTTCCAGGCCGTCGCACACCATCTACCGTTAAGAGTGGCCCTGACGCCCGAGGAGGGTATGTGATATTGTTGGGTTTTTCCTCCAATTCATCACCATGTCCACCCGCCCGCCGCCTTGATGCCTACCCTACCCTATCCTACCCCGTCCGGCTCGCTCGGAATACCAAACATCCAGCGCAGAGTGGAGTATCTCCACCCGCGCTGTGCTGATACATAACGGTGCGGATGAGGTGGAGCGGGAGGGGGGAGGGGGGAGGGGCAGAATATAACTCTTATCTACCCCTTCTTTTGGGATGGAAATAGCATCCAGCGAAGGAGGGAGAGAGAGAGTGTATGAGGGGAGGGGCCTGAGCAAGTGTTCGTGTCGGTCACCCGGGGTTTGCTCGGGTTGTGATTTGCGGGGTTTGCGTTTCTCTTATAATCGTTTCGTTGTTTCGGGGCTGTCCTGGAGGAGTTGTTGGGCGGGCCATGCGTTGGATTGCAGACTCATACGTTTTCTCTGGCTGCCCTACGTTTGCAACGGTCCTGTTGAGCTGCCAGGTCATCGTGATTTTTGAGTTTACACTTTCTCTATTGTCCTATTCCTATCTTCCGAATCTCAAATCACAAGCTTCGCTCCGTCTATCATACACGAAGGTGGCCTCACGCTCTCCTTTGCGCTGCTCCAGTCTCCGACGATGCGTCTCTTACACTCAAGACGCTGCCCTTTCCACATCACCATGTGAAGATAGGAAAGACGCACAGCCATATAACGACATCCCCAACACCAGACAACAAAGCCACCCTTCCTCAATCCCCTCTCTAAACAAAGACGCTCCCCTCTCACATCACCACGCGAAGACAGTAACGCCACACAATAAAACCACCCCATATACCATAGAAATGCACTCCCCTACCGCGTAACAAATGTGACCATAACCGCCGTCGGATATCATAGAAAAAAAAAATAACAAAAACAAAACGCGCCAGCCCCATCTCACATATACACCTCCCTCACCACAGTTAAACGCCGTAGCCAACCCCACCAACAGTGTATATGCTCATACTCCATCCCGAAAACACCCAAGGCCACGCACCCTTCACTCGATCCTCAATCTCTTGATGGAGCCCACAGCCGCAATAGCAGCCCTACGCTTCGACCTCCCCGTCCCAGTCAGCGCAGCTTCATCAACGTCCATCTTAACCGGGGTCTCCATAGCAGCCTTGCGCTTCGACCTCCCCGTCCCCGTCACGGCAGGTTCGTCGTCGTCGTCGTCCATCGTCACCGGCGTCGCAACCCCAGGCGTCTCAATCGTCGTACCATCGCTCATGCTGCCCGCAAGACTCGTCGGGCTAGCCACCGCCTCCTTCGCCTCAGCCTTAATCCGCTCCGCCAGCGTCACCGCGTCAATCGCACGCTCATAGTCGCGATCGATATCCGCCGCCATCGCCTGCACGATGCGCATGTCCTCGGGCGACTCGGCAAAGTGCTCCGTGCACCTGTGGCACTGGACGTAGAAGGCGTTTGGCTGTTCGCCGTAGCCTAGCAGCTCGTACTCCTTCGTGTTGTCACCGATCAATGACGTCTTCTCAAAGTCGAGACAGTCTTCGCAAAAGGCGCGCTCGCACCAGCGGCAGCGGTATAACATGCCGCCTGCGTCGGTGGTCTTCTGGTCGCAGTCGGCGCACTGGTGTTGTGGGCAGTTGAACTGCCATCCTTTGGTCTTTGATTGGAATTCGCGGTTGAGACAGGTGAAGTGGAATGCACGGGGGCAGATGTTGCACAGACTGAGGTTGCCACCGTCTAGGCAGACCTGACAGTGCGACTGGGCTGTTATCGGCGCCTTCTTTGGGCGTTTAGGCTCTGCGAGGCGGGTGTCCTTGCCATGGTAGGTTGGGACGGCCTCCCAATCTTTGCAGTTCATCGATTCCTTGCTGATCGCAAATCCGTCGACCATGACCGTGGTATTTTTGCCAATACGGCGATCAGCGCGGTTGAACTCATCCGCGATATCACGGTAGCTTGATGTCGCTTTGCCATTGCCAGCAGCTCTCGCCAGTTTCTTGCCTTCAAAGACGTGGGCTTCGACTCTCTCCATCTCGCCTAGCCACCTTGCCTCCTCCTCTTCATCAACCTTGGAATCTGGGAGCGTGTCCTTCTTCACATTGATGTCCGCAGGCTGATCTTTACATTTTTCGACAGTCGTCGCCCAGTCCCAGCTCATCATTTCATTGACGTCGATTTCGGGACGTGAAATAGCTGAAGTCCCTCGTCGAACAAGAGACATCAGCTGGCCCGTGCTGAGTTGAGGCATCTCATCCTCCGTGTTATCGACCACGCGACCTCCAGGTCCTTTCTTGGTCTTGCCAGCTTTCGTGTGGATATCCTGCAAGGATTCCGTGACTTTTGCCGACAAATATAGCTTCTTCTGGATCCGACCCAACATTTGTTCTTCAACAGTTCCTTGGCTGACAAGTTTATATATCGTTACAGGCTTCGTCTGACCAATACGGTGCGCCCTTGCTTCGGCTTGCACTGTGATTTGCGGGTTCCAATCCTGATCGAGAAAGATGACTTCCGTCGCAGACGTCAAGTTAATGCCCAGACCACCAGCTCTAGTTGAGATCAGCATCACACGGCTTTCCGAAGCCAGGTCATTGAAGAGACGGATGGCAAGGTTTCGACGAGCTCTGCTGGTGCTGCCATCAAGCCGTGCAACTCGGAACTCGGACCCATTTCCACCACGGATTGACAAGAAGTCTTCGACAAGATCCAACATCCTAGTAAAGCCAGAAAATATCAATATCTTCTTCTTTTGCTTGATAACTAATTCTTTAACCAACTTCTCCAAGACTATGAACTTTCCAGAGGCGAGTATCAGATGGTCCCCAAGTACGCTGTCCGCTGGCTCTGCATTCTGGATTTGGTACGGGTGGTTGCACACCTTGCGAAGCTGCATCAACAGATTCATCAACTTGCGCCATGAAGAGCTTTTGTCGTTGCTGTCGGCCACTTCAGCCTCTTCTTTACGCAGCGTTTCTTGGAGAATTGCTCGACTTTCCTTCCATTCGTCGCTGCCCACAAGCATATCATCCTCGAGGGTTTTCAACGCAGCATCCTGCTCTGCAGTTAAGATATTTTCTGCTTCCCCATCATCTTTCATAGCTGCTTGTTCTTTGCTTTTGGCATCCCTGAAAAGGTCGTCAAGAAGACCTTGGTCGGCCCGCGTGATGAGTCTCGTGTACCAGAATCGCTGCATTGGACTTAACGGCACGAACAGAACCACTTCGGTCTTGGGTGGTAGGTTGAGATTGACTCCGTTCGAAGCTTTCATACGGCGAAGCATGATCAACTCCAGTAGACTCCGAGAGGCGTCAAGGACATCGTTCTTTACCTGCCCTTTGGATAGATTGAACGATTCCGCGAACAGCTCGCTCGTCTTGGCTATGAAAACCTCCGGGTACAGCCAATGGAGTAGCGCCCACAGCTCTGCGAGGTTGTTCTGAACCGGTGTCCCCGTTAGAATCAATCGATATTCTGCTTGTAAGCCCTGTAGGGCTTTGGAAATAAGGCTGAGATCGTTTCTGTGTAGAAATTAGTAATTGTATAGTTGAATTGTTTCAAACGTCCTTACTTGATTTTATGACCCTCATCCAGAACGACGTATCGCCAAACAAAAGCCCGTTTGAACCAGCCCTGTTCCTTCTGATAAGACTCGTAGGTTGCTACCACAACATCGACTCCTGGTTCTTCCTCATTATCAGAAGCTGAATCGATATCGATTATTTGTTTCCCAGACGCAGTACGCCGACCTTTCAGCTTGTTCTTTTGCCTCGTGGTTAAATTGCCGTAGAAATCAATCTCTCCAGAAGCAATCTTCTTTATGCGATCGCGTTCCTTTGCAGGACCATGAAAACGGACGACCTTCAACCCGGGGGTCCACTTTCGCGATTCGGCCATCCAGCTGCTAAGAACAGATAATGGGCAAATCACTAGGAAGGGCCGAATTTGGCCTTTCTTAGGTTCGTTTTCCTTGAGATACTGGATCAACGACAAGGTTTGGAGAGTCTTACCAAGGCCCATCTCATCCCCAAGAATGCCAGACAAACCATTACGGTGCAGGTATACCAAAAATGAGAGTCCTGAAAGCTGGTATGACTTCATGGTTGCCTTTACGCCACGAGGTTGGACGTTGAGCTCTTCGTAAGCAATGCTGCCATCTTTCTTGGTATGCTCCTCTACAGTAGACTCCTTATCCATATCCACCAGCTTTTTTATATAGTTGTGTTCCTTCGGGAGCAGAGGCAGGAAGTAGTCTTTCTTCTCGATAAAAAAGCGTCGTCGTTTTGCGGCGGTGGTATTCTCAATTTCCTGACGAACAGCAACTCGATCGGTAACTTGGGGTCCGAAGATCGATTCGTCGGCATTCTCATCGTTTAAGTCGACAAGAGCATTCTTGCGCGACTTCTATTCAGTATGTCAGCATGGATTCCAAGTGCTCCTTGATGAACTCACATTTTGTCTGGGTACCGATGTTGTCGCTCGTAATGGCCTCCGCCTCTGCGCCTTTGGAGTATATTGGATGATTTCATCGTTGTCCAGGTTGATAACCCCGTCGTCAACAAGATCAATGACAACGGGCTCGCCAGAAGGTAGCCCGGGTCGCTGGGAGCCATTGGAGACACGAGATACTGCCGGTGGAATAGGCATATTTGAGCGCACGGAACGCGCTGGTGTGCTTGGACTTGCGATCATCTTGTGTTGAGTATGACTCGGTGAGAACTTGGCCAGGAGGCTCGATGCTGTGCTTTTGCGAAATAAAGGAGTCGCTGATCCTGGGATCACTTGCGAGTCCATGGCTGACGGCGCCGCTCCCGATGAGCTCATCTATCTATCCGGTGTGCTTATATTTGCCGCTTTCAGTCATACACTCCCAAAGACATGCGCCGGATTTGGATGATGCGAAGAATGAATGTGGTCGCAACTGGCGACGAATGAGAGCAATGCGAAAGTAAGAACAAAGAGCGATGGATTGATGCAATGCCGAAGAAAATTATTGTGGTTTCCGCAAGAAGGCAATAGAAAACAATTGTTGGATCTGCCTCTCCAAAAGGTTGGAGCGAAAGCAAGATCTCACAGCCCAGTTGCTGTGAAAGGTAATTAATTGGTGAACTGAAGAGGGATCGGGACACCCGTGGGGTGGTGGATACGCGTCGGGTGCTCTGGCCAACGCGACGTCGCGTAAAGCGAAAAAATAAAGTTCGCCGCACGCTCTTTCCCGCTTCGGAATATAGTATGACCGAAGCTCTACTCTTTGGTAGGTAATCTAGCTTTTAGATTCCGACTGATAAGGAACGTGCAGCAAGCAGCTCAGGTTAACTTGTAGATACAGTGCAGCAGACGGTTCTGGATAAACATAAGGTCAATTCAACGTGCCACGAAACAAATTCACTGTCCCGTCTCGTCCAGCCAGGTCCTGAAGATTTAGGCATCTGTAGGGGCCGTAATAATCAGGCTCTCAGGCACTCAGGTACATGGAAACTATGACATGGCCCGTTTCACAACAATAAGCGTTGCTAGGTCTGATGGCCGGTCAGAATTCCTTCAGAATGGTATCCTGGTCCCGAATGAGCCGCCACGAAAAGATGACACGCCGGGGCCAGATGGTTCCATTGATTACTATCTGAAACTTCAGGAAAATGACCCTACCGCCCTCGATTGGAAGCGAAAGCTGGGTGGCATGCTTGTCAGGGATATTGGGGGACCTGAACATGCAGGCATGTCCTGATATACTACTATTTGAAAATACTGTTTCTAACGATAACAAGGGACAAATTTCATCCTCGCAGAGCTTCCCAAAGACTATGCTCTCTGGCAACACCGCCGAGTGAAAGCCAAAAATGGCAAGGCTAACGCGGACACCGCCCGGCAGGACACTTATCTTTACGGCCATCCGAATGGGAAGGGCCGATTTAGGAGCGCCCAGGAATTCTACCCTCATCTTCTATGGCTTGCCTGTGATCAGGAGGATGACTCCTTTCGGAATTGCTCCTGCAAGTACTGTTTCTCGGACAGGATGGCGGGGACTGAGGCGACCACCAAGTCAGCCCAGCCGGAAACCATCATCAAACCACTCGACGGTCGCCCAGAGCCACCCAAGACAGCATTGGTCACTCCTGTGACCAAAGAAGCAGCAATTAAAAGCAAACCTCGGACCACCCAATTTATCAACTCCAAAACTGCGGAACAAGAGTTTGACAGTAACCCAGCCAATGACTTCATCTATCGCCCCGGGGAAATCGTTTGGTTCAGCAAGAGGACGAGCGCGTGGGGGCTTTCGGTAGTGCTAAAGAGAAACATGCAGAATAATGAGCGTCGGTACCTCCTGCAACCGTTGTCGCATCCTGCTGCCCACCCCGCTGCTGTCGTCAGAGATCGCGATTTAATTAGGCCTTGGCTTGCGTGGAGTGTTCCGCTTCCAACCAATGCTCAGCTCCGCGAGCTTACCTACGACCAAGTCCCGTGGGATAGAGTTGTGACTGGCGAATTTGGCAAGGGCGATGCTGAAGTAGATGGCAGTATTTTAGCCGCAAAGGCAATCAACGAGAGCTACTCATTATTCGACCGCGTTGAATTGCCCACGGCTCCAGGAGAAATGCATTATAAAGGAATGTTCCTTGGTGGTGAGAAGATTTGGGTTGGTGAGCCCGTCAGGCTGATGGGCAGGACCAAGGAAGAAATCGTTATATTGGTTATCAATCAGATGATTGAGAGAGCCGTCGACGGAACGAGTGCAGTCACAATCGTTGGGGATATTTACAAGTTCATCGAGATGCCGATGCCAGCCGAATATCAGGACCGGCAGAACTGGCCCATCAACGAAGATCTCCCTGTACGTGTGAACGCTGATCTAAGCTTCCGTAATCAGGTCTCGGCTGATGCAGGTGGGAATACCTGGTGTGAATGGCGACTCCTCGAGCCAATGGCAAGAAAGAGTTTGACCGACATTAAAGGTCGCTGGTATGAGACCGAACTCCTTCTTCCAACGCTACGAGGCAAGGCTACTTTCGACTTGGATGTGCAGGCCGGCACCGTATCCGATGCGGGCTTATTTATGAATTCGAGGGGGGAAGTTCTCGGCTCTCGCCCTGGAATACGGAAGAAAAATCGGCTGGCTACTTTAGGAGGAGCAGTTCCAGCTGATACCAAGATCAGCCGTGGGCTGGATGGGCCGCCGGAAGATAATATTATACCAGCTCAAGCTCAGTAATATGGCGGGCTTCTAAGAACTCCATCGATTCTGGAGTGAGCCTGCAGGCTGGCTCGAATGTTTGAAAGGCAGGAGTTTTTGAAGCTAAGTTGTGGAGAGTGTGGATATCTGCACTGCGAAGGAATGCATGATATAATCTAACTATGGCGTTTGCATTCTGCTATCGCAATAATTCTGGAGGCCGCTGAAGCAGTGGTTGGGACGATTCAGGGGAACGCGGGAAAAATGTCTCGGTTCGGTCCTCGCTAGAGTCACATTTTATAAAAATTTAAAAATTCTTACTTGACATCAATCAATCGCTTCGTCGCCCTTTCTGTTGATGGCAGCCAAATTAACAACTGTATGCTATATATACAATATAGATCTAGAGTGCTGGATAGCAAAAGGTTATTTATGCCCATCACGCCATCAATGGCGCATAGGGCAAAAAGGAAAGCTCCCTGCCCGGTTCGAACGAGCGACCTGAAGATCTGCAATCTCCCGCTCTACCACTGAGCTAAAGGAGCCTATTTCATAACTGCAGACAGGTATACGTATTCTTGTACCTACATACGATCCATACAGGCATTAATTAAAAAACTATTGGGTGAGGCGTGTGGAGTACAAGCCACCTTGCAAAAAAGGTGGGGGAATGCGGGGAAGAGAAAGAGGCAAGGCGAGGAGGGGCAGGGAGTCAGTCAGGTACCACAGGAAGACAGCCAGCGGGACTGCGGGACTGCGGGAACAACCAGGACTCTATCTGGCCATTAACCATTCACAATTGGCAAAAAGAAGCTCCCTGCCCGGTTCGAACGAGCGGCCTGAAGATCTGCAATCTCCCGCTCTACCACTGAGCTAAAGGAGCTTGGTGTTGTGATGTTGATGGATGGTATGAGGGCTCATGAGGTAGGTAGGATTGCCGCTGTGTATTGTATCGCACGACTATCCTATTATGCTATCGTGTTAACACTGCAAACCTGTCATATTATGGCTCCAGGACGGCTGTTCAGAAGGCTTTTTTGAGGTTGGGTTAGTTGCAATGTGAAATATAAAGTTGGGCTAATATAACAAAAAATAGTGATTTGCTATGTTTTATTCGGCCTGCTCTTGCTACTAACACACATATTTTGCTACCTTCATAAAAAGCATGATGGCCGACGGGAGCCTGAAGTATCGATTATATGGCGCAGAGTATAGCGTGGTACTTTGTAGAGTTCTGTGCTGTGTTTGTGTAGAAAGCCTTATCGACTATCAACCAAGCTCCGTGGCGCTAAGATTAGATAACCAAGAAGGCAACACAACAGGCGTGACTTGCGACCCCGCGGCTACCACCCTCCTTCCCTTCATAGAACATAACTTCCCACTTCCTATTCATACATTATCACTGCCGTATATTGAATGGCATGACCCATACCCAGCCATGACTGAGATAAGAAGCGGCCAGGTGCCACCTCCTATCCTTGGACCCTCTGACAAAGAGAAGAAGTATGACCGCCAGCTCCGATTATGGGCAGCAAACGGTCAACAGGCCTTGGAGGATGCCCATATTTGCCTGATTAACTCAGGTTCGGGCACTACAGGTGTTGAAACCCTAAAAAACCTTGTTCTCCCAGGTGAATATTTACTTCCGCGTTGGTAGTCTGGTGCCAGACTGACTTTAATCTCAGGAATTGGCCGGTTCACAATCGTCGACAACAAATCCGTGGACGAGTCCGACCTGGGGGTCAATTTCTTTCTAGAAGAGACAAGTCTTGGAAGGTCACGAGCTGAATGCTGCAGCGAGCTTCTCAGCGAGCTCAACCCAGACGCCATGGGCCACTGGGCGTCCAATTTCGATGAACAGCTGGCGTTTACTCTTGTCATGTACACAACCCCAATCGAAGACGAGCTTCTTCAAACTGTCAAAAGCTACTGCCAAAACCACAAAGTGCCACTGGTGGCTATCAATTCCCTTGGGTTCTACTCCTACTTTAACATTACTTTTAATGGAAACTTCCCAATAGTCGACACTCATCCCGAGTCAACGGCCACCACAGACCTGAGGCTGTTGTCTCCTTGGCCAGAGCTGGCCAAGTTTTCTCAGGAACTGACTGTTGATATCGACAACCTCAGTGCCCACAAACATGGACATATACCATATATAGCACTTCTATTGCATTATTTGGAAGAATGGAAAGCCGCGAACTCAGGAAGCGTACCTCAGTCGTATGCCGACAAGGTTAAGTTCAGGAAGCTAGTAGCAGCTGGCGCACGTACCGACAGCCCCGAAGGAGCTGAAGAGAATTATGATGAGGCTACAGCTGCTGTCTTGAAGACGATATCGGTGCCTAGTCTTCCCAGTTCTGTTAGGGAAGTTTTTGAGCACCAGCCAAGTCAAGTAAGATATTCCACTTCACCGCGAAGTAAATGATCTAACGTGATAGGCCGAGGCAAAATCTGGATTCTGGACTATTACGGAGGCAATTAAACAGTTTCACGCGAAACATGGTGTCCTCCCCTTGCCGGGATCGGTCCCAGATATGAAGGCCGAGTCAGACGTATATATTCAGCTTCAGAGCATATATAAAAAAAAAGCTCGGCAGGATGTTGATGAAATTTTGGAAATATTGGGCACTATTCCCAACGGAAACGAGATTGAGAAGGAGGAAGTTGAGACATATTGCAAGAACGCTGCGTTTATCAAGCTTGTCCGGGAGTCAGTGCCAGATCCTGACAGAGTAAAACAACTTGCAGGTAAGTCTTTGCAAACCACCGGCCCAGCATTTACCCAAGGCTAATATTCAATTAAAGACTCGGAGCTAAACGCGGAATACGAGCTGCAACCAACGCTATTCCCCGTCTACCTCGCCCTCAAAGGCAGCGAGTCCGCAAAGCCAGAAGCAGGCGCTGCCGCGGCGTCAGCGTCCCAGATTTTGAGCGAAATCTCCAAGTTCGTTCCAGATGCAGCCGATAATGATAAACTCGTCCCAGTAGCGACCGAAGTAGCCCGAGCGCAGGGAGGTGAACTGCACAACATCGCGGCTCTCACTGGTGGTATGGTGGCCCAGGAAGTAATTAAGATCATTACAAAGCAGTATATTCCCATCGACAACACGTGCGTGTTTGATGGGATTGTGAGCCGTTCACAGATTTTTAGGATCTAACCCCTCCAGGGGTTGAGTTTTATAGTGCAGATGGGTTCACTTACAACGCGAGATGTTGAAGCGTTAGTATCTAGAAATGGATTTTGCTGCGGTTTAGTGCGTTTGCCCCAACTACGCAATGGAGTTGATGAGGTGTAACGAGATGAAGAGTTGGGTCGCGGCGAAGGCCAAATGTTCGACCGCTAAAAAAAGGGTGCGTTGTAGAAACCATCATAAGGGTTTGGTTATTAGAATTGGTTAGCTAATACTTTCCAAGAGCGAAACAAAATGAACAATTCCAACCGTGTTATATATATGTTATGGGTCGGGGGGTTATCGGCCTGTGGCCGGTAAATCCATTTCTGCTACCTAACAATCCAGTCGTTGCCTTGGCTATTTTTCCTATTTTCCCTCCGTATTGTGACATATCAAATAAGAGATTCGTCAGTATATAAAACGTAAATAAGTACATCATCGCACCGCACACCAGCCTGGTCAGAGGTATAAATAAACACACGCGAGGAACCCAGCCTTTTTCATGCATGTTTGAAGCATCCTGACACCTATCCCACAACCAACCAAGTCGTAGATACATCGCATTTCCCAGAGCAAAGTAAAATTATCCTTGGTGCATGTAGCTGTTATCGTATTGCCCCTGGTTATGGTCGACATACTGCATGTCTTCGCCCTCCCCATTCGGAACCCCGTCGAACGGCATATCAAGACCGTCCGGTAAGTTACCCCAGAGCATCCCATCCAAGTCCCAGATGTTCTGGTTATCAAGAAGCATCCCCTCCTCCATCATCATCTCCGTCATTTGCTGCGCTTGATGGGCATGGTGTGCAGTCGCCATGCCTGGCGACGTGTCACTGCCAGCCGTATGCTGGTAGGCTTGTCTACTCTCATTCTCGACCCCGGGCTCCATCTGTCCATCTCGTCGCGCCTGTAGCCTCGGGCTTCCTTGGCGCGTAATCGGGCCCTTGCTCGCTTCATACATACGGCCGACTACTTCTCTGCTCCGCCTCGCTGCTAGACTCCAGTCGGCCATGTCGGCAAAGCACTCTAGTACGATTTCGATCTGGCGTTGCCATTCCCTCACCATGGACACCTTGCCACTCTCCCAAAACATGCTGACTAGCGGAATCATGGACGCCTGGTACATGAACCACACTGCGTTCCAGCCAGACATCTGGTTCTGTGTCCACTCGCGTGAGATGTCATCAATAGTCTGCTTAGCCATCGCCCGGCACAGCTCAACGGCACTGAGCTCCTCGACCGTAGCGTGGTGGTTTGAGCCGCGGTTTGCGAGGTTGAGCAGCACAGGACGGTGTAGCACGATGCGCATGTTTTGGTATCGCCATTTCAATACACAGCGCGCGGTATAGAGCGCTTCTGGGCATGGGTCTGTGGAGCGAAGGACCCAAGGAAGTTTGTCGGACCATTCGACGAGTTGCGCATCCAACTTGCTGCGTTCATCCGCACGGGGAAGAGGGGACAGAGCCATTGTGTCCTGGATCTGGGTGGCTATCCTAGCGAACTTGATGTTCTCAATTAGAGGGACTACGCGGATGTGTTGGCCAGTGGTGGAGTTTTCATTCTGGATGTTGATTAGCACAGGCGCTGGCATGGGATGTGTGTGAAGACCTACAGCGTCATTGGCGCCCTCGGGGGGTCGGATGGTGACCGCTGGACCCGACCTACCCAGCGAAGGACGTCCGAGAGTCGTTGACGCCCAAGTATCTAGACAGAACAAACTCCACCACGTCCGACGCCGCAAATCGGCGAGCATCTTCTCTCTTTCACCACCATTCACATCTACACCATTCTCTCGATGGAGGCCAAGAGCGCATGCCATCCGCAAAGCAGCGCCAGTAATCGCATTCGCCATATTTGGTCGGTTGATATAGTGTAGATAATAGCCTCCCGTCAAAATCAAGGCCTGTAGAGTCTCCAGATGCCCTTCTCCAAAGCAATCCAAATTGAGATGGTCTCGAGAGCGCTCGTAAAAGTTCATGTGATTGTGGTCATCCGATTTCATCGCCGCAATGCTGCCCATGGCAAATACCATATTTAATAAGGCAAGCCATGGGGAATCATGGCGCTGACCGCCCAGGTAATCGGCTCGAAATGATGGCTCATCAAGCATTGGAATGAAAATTTGAACTCTGTTGAAGTATGCATCGATAAGAGTCTGTCCCTCCGAAGACCAAGCTATCCTAGGGGACGGCCGAGGTGTCGGGTTGTGTCGCGGGGTTGAGATGTTGCTCTGTCGAACTTGAATTATGCGCCGATTTTCTGCCGTTGGTGGCATGAGATATGATCGTAACCTCGGGGATACCTTGACCATCACCATAAGGGCAGC
Source organism: Pseudogymnoascus sp. VKM F-4281 (FW-2241) (assembly GCA_000750745.1). Lineage (NCBI taxonomy): Eukaryota > Fungi > Ascomycota > Leotiomycetes > Thelebolales > Thelebolaceae > Pseudogymnoascus > Pseudogymnoascus sp. VKM F-4281 (FW-2241). The sequence goes on from JPJV01000603.1 coordinate 13,051, forward strand.
TTTAATAGAGGATGCCCCCAGATACGACGATTGCCTGTCTACTGAGAGTGACAAGGCATTCACATCGTCGGACTCGGAGGGTATAGCCTCTCGGTTCCGCCTCTCTTCATCCCATTCTGTGTCCTGGCTTGGTATTTGTTCAAGGGTTGCAAGACTTCTGTCCTCATCCACGCCCGAGCTGTTGGGCGATCGATATTCCTGTGTCGTTGCGGAATTCAAGGAGCCCACTGGTGAGGTCTGGGATATGGATGTCGCACTCACACGATGATCGAGTATCGAAACAAGCTCATGCCGTGATAGCGGTAACAATGACTGGACATCTGTGTTGGGGTATAGCTTCTTTAGGATAGAGCGGCATTCATCTAGCGACTGCTGCAGTGCATCGAGAGTTCTGCGCGAGAAATCAGTATCCATACGCCAGCTTGGACAAGGTAGTACTACTTCCGCGAGGGTATTACTCTCTGTCGGTGCTTGTCATAGTAGCACGGCTTCGGAGAACGGCACCCCAAGCATTGTCCACAGGGCTGCCTTCCGTCGCATCGAATTTTCCGCCGTTTGCATTCAGCACAAGCATGAGGGGTCGTTATTCTCTTTGAAGTTCCATTCGTTGGGGGCTTGGGAGCTTCCTGGGCCACCTCGGTAGGTGGTCGCGGTGGAGCAAGACCTTGGACTATTACGACGTTAGCGGCGAGGAGCAGTGCATGTCCATCTGGTCGTCTACATACACGTATGGAACATAGCGTTCACAGGCTCGCCGTCGGGACGCATGCGGAGCGATGTCGATCGAGGGGATTCGACCCTTTGCTGTTTCCAGGAGTACTGATAAGCGGGGAAGTACAAAGGACCATGAATCGGGTGAAGTAACGGCGAGTCGGGTCCGGCAAGTGCTGGATGGAGGAGGGCACAGTATAGCGAAAATTGCAAGAAGTGAAGATAAACGTACGCCGAAGGAGCGGAGAAGTGGTCGATGAGCCAGCTCGTCAGGTAGTTGGTCCCGTACAAAATAAGTATAGTACTCTATGTATATGCAGTACAGTTCCAGCACAATACGACGGCGCGGCGTAAAACTGTAAATTTGATCGACTGTGCAGTGGAATATGTGCCCTCCCAAGTACCTCAGTAAGTGCTATGGAGTCTCAGTTTATAAACAAGCCCACAATAATACTGGTGGAGATCTCAAGTATGCATGAATGTACAGAGTAGTAATCCGGGGATGGGGATGGGGATGGGGACGCATCTGGGGTACCTGACTATACTCCGAACTTCTCCGCAGACACGGCCAGGCGACGGCGAAGAGGAAGGGGACAAGGTCCAATAGGGGAATTATAACCACGCCCTCCTCATATTCCAGCTCTTCAGTTCTTAAACCATCCACGCTGCCATCGCATCGTTGACAGCGTATCGGCCAGAGACGTCAGAAAAACCCCTGCGGCGACTTGCCGTTTGTGGAGATGCGCCCGTCGCCTCATCCACTTACTGTTGCTGGTCGATAATAGTAGTATACTTTAGTGCATTATAATTGCCTCCATCCCGACCCCACACAATACACTGTCCATCGCTCTGACCTTCACCTTCTCAGGGTCCAGTGTTTTGAAAGGGTCCGAGTGGGACTTCTGTAAAGCCAAGCGCTGGCTGGCCAGTTGGCGGTGGAAAAATAGCCTTCGTATCACATACCCGACGTCTTGAGAGGTCGCCGTGTACGACGTCTCGCCATGATATATTGTTCTATACGAGGAAGCAGTCTCTCTCGCCCAATCTCCCCGCATATGTGCCAAGCCTGGGCATTCCCTTGTCACCACGAGTTTTTGTTGATTGTGTGAATCTGTGTTCACTGTGGCGAGCATAATTTGATGCAAAGTTTGCTCCTCATCGTTAGATTGCAACTCTGAGCATTCGAGAAGTGATATTTAATAAGTCCCAGGTTCGGTTGCCCGCGAGTAGCCAAGAAACATTGGAACCTTTCAAGGGCGTGGAGTTCCACGATGGACCAGCGTTTTGTACTTTAGATCCTTCCAATACAGTTACTTACTGCACAGGCGGAAGTTAGCATCGACAGACACGATAACAGGACAAGACAAAAACAGCACAGCAAGCAATTTTACTTTACCGCATACTGGAGTAGTAACTCTCTGAAAGACAAAATGATGAGCATTGAATTCAATAATATATGTACATTCCACCAAGCACTTACTTGTCCGAATATATGAATATAGAATAGAGCAATAGTTGCAATGGGCGAAGTCTCAGGAGCCTGGATGGGATGGAGCATGCCCCATCATGCTACCATCTTGTGCACTAGCGGCCGCCCCCACCTTCCCCTTCATGATAATGTAGGTTACTCTGTTGCGAATCTGCGTAGAAACTTCACATGTGCTCAACTGCACTGTCTTTCTTGTCGGTCTCGAGAAACCTGGAGGAGGGAATAGAGGAGACGGCAATGTCAATGTTATTTGATACTTGTGATACTTGAAGACTTGGTTCCCGTTGAACGTTTTTGTGAATCTTCCAACGTGCAAGGAACTCTGGTATGATGGAGTACGCTCTTCGGTGCAACAATCTGAAATGCCGCACGGAGCTCAGCGAAGAAGCCATTGTTACAACTTGCAGGTACGTCATGGCGAGGACAGCTGCGCCGTCAGTCATCTGCTGTATATTTACTCACGATATAGCCATATATTCTGCCTCGAGTGCGCCAATCGATTCCTATTAGCCAATGGATCGAATCGCCCAGTTTGCCCAGCCTGTAATCAACATCTCGTCAATGAAGATGATGTGGCAAGGGCGAAGCTTCATCCAAGTGAAGATTATAAGACAAGCGTACTCAGTGGGTTAAACCCAGGTACGATCATGGAATGTGCTGGACGAGCCATGAATTTCTGGGCCTACCAGACATCACAGCAAGTGTAGGTGCGTCTTGGCCATTTTAAATCACAGTAACTAACCCGCTTCAAGCTTGTATCAAGAGGTACAGGCGCGAGTTCTCACAGATAGGTATAATAAATTAAAAGGCCAAATCGACTCGATCGTCCGCGACGCCAACAGCGAGATGTCAGAATTGAGGACCGAGCTTGACAGTGAGTTAAATGGCAAACGCTATTTTGCTGGGATCAAGCTTATCTCTTGACAAAGATGCGATCATTGATCTCAACAATTCCCAAAGGAAGAACCATGAGCTGGCCCAATCTTTGCATGCAAAGTCGAAGCAGCAGGCTCATACGCAGGAGCTTTACGATAAATTGAAGCGCCGAGATCAAATGAGTCAAGTCCAGAATGCAGCATCTGATGCAGTAGATCAAACGATTCAAGGCTCAGCAACTGCAAATGGCTATTCCGACCACTTTCGAAAAGCCAACGACCCGCCTCTTCGATCTCCTATTTTTACATCACTCCACGGAAACTCAATGGGCCCACCACCTGCTCCAACACCAATGCCACTACCTGGCGCCGTTGGTCGATTTGGGCTGAATAATGGATGGACTAGCTTTACTAGCCAGGGGAATAATAGCCAGAGCATTTCCCCCCCGCTCCTTTGACTCAAACTACAATGCTAATTATTTATACAGGTAATGGTGTTGCACAGACACCTTCGAGCCAAAGGCAAAGACTTAACGGCGAGCCCAACGTTGGAATAGCCGTAACCAACATGCAAAACTCTCGTAGCCTCAGTACCCCTATGCAGCCTCGAAATTCCCCAGCACGGGGCCTGTTCGGAGGCGCGAGGTCCAACGGACCAGGTGGAAATGGTTTCGCTGGATACGGCATGAGTGCCGGGTTGAAAGTCAGCCACACACCACCGATGGGAGTCGACGGGATGCGGAGTATGAGTAGGACTGGGTCTATGCCAAGAGGTATGAATCTCGGTTTTTCCCTTCTCAACCTATCTAATTAATTCTCATAGTTGCCCAAAGGCCGGTAACAACTGCTTTCCTGGGTGGCCGCTCATCGGTGTACGGAGGGGCTCCTGGACTCAACAACCAGGGAGGGTTCTACTGACACACACTAACGTTGCTACTTGATAACACATAAGCTTTGCTATACCGATATGCTACACATGCGCTAACTGATCGGAATATGGACTATCCACATTTATTTAAGAAGTGCTGGTGCAAAAGCAGCGTGTTCTTTCTAGCTTGCTTTGGAGAAACCAGACAGCGGTGAGTCCGTTCGGGGCTGACTGCATCAAAAATAGCTTATCTGCAATCAGCCCCAGTGGCAAATGCATGATTGAAAAAACGTGCACCCCCCGCGATCGCTCCTTGGAACGCTCAACATCCCTGTGACATCCCTTTCGTAGGCCAAATCGGGTCCCAAGCTGCGATGTTTGCATTCTAGGAGGTTCCGAGTTACTATAGGCCAAATAGTGAGGTTTTAGCAATTATTCAGCAAACTATCCAGCACACTATTCAGTACATTTCTAGGCAGCAAATCATTGGAATTTAATATTCCATGGCTACTTTATACCACACAGTACTTACCTAAATACTGTACTACTACACGTGGAATATTTTGGACTTCCGCAGGGTATATGGTTGATTCTTGTTTAACGGCTACAGACAATCGTCCGCTAGCAGTTTCGGATAGCGCCGATCTATTTCTGGCATATAATAATAATACGGTCGATGACCAATCTCAACGGTCAAAATATGCACCCTTTGCGCGCAGATACGCCATAATCATCATAATAATACAACTTCCCCATTCGGTGGGAATACGAACACTCTATCTGTATCTGTACTACCATACAACTCCTCCCCGCCCACACCCCTCGCCGTCCCACATAAGGCTACGTCGCCATCCTTTAGATCGTCAGGATATCTCTTCCGTTCTCCCATACGTTCGTTCTCGCTCAATTGTCGGCGCAACCACATTCGTTTCCACAGCCGCGCTCCAGTCAGACCTCGCCCCTCGTTTCAGGCACTCGTCATCGCCCTCCTCCATCGAGATACCCAAGCCATTGTGGCCGTTTGCCTCGATAAAAAACTGTCAGGACAGCCTCATTGGAAGCTTAAACAACCCACCACTATAATATTTACAGCGCCACCCTCATGGGTAAACGTATGGCCAGACGCTTCCACCCGTCGCGTTCACCTGAGATGCTAATTACTCTTCGCAGACCGATGGGGTGTCATACTAGACGCGGGTTCGTCAGGGACTCGAGCGCACATATACAAATGGCGACATAGTGACTATGCGAAGGAGAAGGCGTCGTCGAAGGATTTGAAGAGCCTGCCCCATCTCAAGACACATAAGAAATGGACGAAGAAGATACATACCGGCATTTCGACATTCGGCGAGCGGCCAACAGATGTCGGGGAAGATCACTTGAAAGAACTGCTCGACCATGTCCTCGATATCGTACCGGCTCACCAGGTCGCGGATACCCCTATATTTCTGATGGCAACGGCCGGTATGCGTCTGCTCCCTCCTATACAACAAGCTGCAATTCTCCGTGAAGTATGTGCATATGCAAGAGCCAACACGAAGTTCTCGTTACCCGATTGCGACCTACACATTCAGATTATTCCTGGGGAGACAGAGGGTTTATATGGTTGGATCGCAGCAAACTATCTTGTCGGTGGCTTCGACAAGCCCGAAGAACATGCACATGGAAAAGACCACCACACGTATGGGTTTCTCGATATGGGTGGTGCTTCAGCACAAATCGCATTTGCACCCAATGCAACGGAAGCGCAGAAGCACGCAAATGATTTAAAGCTATTACGAATGCGAACCCTGGATGGAGTGGTATCAGAATATAAGGTCTTCGTCGCGAGCTGGCTCGGATTTGGAGTCAACCAAGCGAGACAGCGATACGTATCGGCATTAGTTGACTCGGTGGACTCAAGCACATCCTTGGAAATTCCGGATCCGTGTTTAGTCACTGGACTGACATTGTCTGTTGATGGCGCGATTCTGGACCCAGATGCGGCAGTTCATGGTTCGAAACCATATTTAACGGGTCAAGGATCATTCACCGAGTGTTTGAAGAAGACGTATCCATTACTTGAAAAAGATGCAGCATGCACAGACGAACCATGTCTGATTAATGGACAGCACGTACCAGCCATCGACTTTGATGTAAATCATTTCATTGGAGTCTCGCAATACTGGCATACAACGCACGAATTCTTTAAGTTATCTCATAACGAGGAGAGTTATGATTTTACAAAATTTCAAAGCCGTGTGCGAGAGTTTTGTAATTTGGACTGGAATGAAATCGAGCGAGGGGTCGACGCCAAAAAATGGGGGAAGAAAGTGGATGAGAAATCCGCCATGGAAATATGCTTTAAAGCATCTTGGTTAACCAGCATCCTACACGAAGGCATCGGTATACCACGGGTTGGCGTGGACGGGATCTCAAAGGGTGTCAATGGAACAAACGACGCTCTCCGGAATACAAAGGAACCGGGGTATTTGGATCCATTCCAGGCCGTAGACAAAATCGATGGTACAGAAGTCAGTTGGACTTTGGGAAAGATGGTACTCTATGCTGCCGGCCAGATAGAACCACAGGGAAAGGATCTTCCCGTTGGTTTTGGAGCCAACGTAGCGTCTGGTATTTCTGATGACTTCCAGCGGGCAGGATCGTCATATTCCCCATGGAAGGGCGGAGAAGATGATGATGATTGGGATGACAAAATACTTGGTAAGGCATCAAAGTCATCAACCGGCCTGTTTATCATGGTCTTCATACTTGGCTTCCTTATATATATATTCCGCAAGAAAGAGCGCCGATCGAGAGTCTACGGAAAGATATCAACCGCCATACGCCGCAGCAGAACAAAGAGAGGCGGCCGCAGTTTCTTTAGTGCCAGCAAATTGTTCGGCCGCAAGTCTGGCTACTACGAAAGGGTCCTCGAAGAAGGGGATGGGGTTAATGACTTTGAATTAGCCGATGTGGACTCCGATGATAGCAATGAAGCATCTGATGGCAGTGAAGGAAGCAGCGGCGCACGCACATCAGGCTTGGCCACTCCTAAACTCAACGTTGTGAACTACGGAGATGGAAACTTTTTCAGCCCCGTGGGTACCCACGGATTTCATGCCGATGGGAGCCATCATACGTTAGCTTCGAATCATTTACTACCAAATGCCATGGACAGGAGCGGCTTAGTTGTGAGAACTGAGTCAAGGGAGAGATTGGCGCCAAGTTTGACAAGCGTAGGATCGGGAAGGAGCAGGAGTAGGGCTGGGAGTCCGACGAGAAAAAGCCCCTCAATGAACCCCGTGGACGAGGATTGACGGAGGTTGGGTGTTTTCATTCATGTCTCAATGTAATAGTGTACGGGTTCCTTACTAGCAGCGTGGCGCTTATTCTGTGGGCAGTCGTGTACGGTGTTTGGCATATGGCAGGGAGTGGGGTTGGCGTTTCTTTTATGTTCCACGACGGGTGGCATTTTATATCACGATACTTATTGAAACTGAACCGGTGGGCGGCAGCAGCATGTGTGTATGTTAGTATGGTAAGTAATTACTTAAATTAAAGCATCTAGTTGCTGTCTCGCATAGCTTGTTTATATATATACAACTATTATATAAAATCTTGGTAGATATCCCGAAGCTTCACCTCCAATATGACGATACTATCTTCCATCCGTCCAACTTCACTAACGTCGCCGGGGGTATCATGGTTCGGTAGCCCGTCGCGTTTCTCATGTCCCGCCTCTCACGCCAGGGTTTCGAAAGTTGCGTCTTGGTGAAGGTATGACTCCTCGGCTGCCAGAATGGAACCCAATTGAGAAGCTCTGGCTCAACTCACCCGGGCTTGATGCTCTATACCCCACTTCAAGGTTGCCGCAAGGTCTGATTTCCGTATGCTAGAACCCGCTCCCGTATGCAGTGCTACATCAATCTGCATCTCTCATCAGAAACTCTGGGTCATTCTTAACCCTGGTCTCAAACTTTGCCCACCAATTCTCGAACGCTTTCAGCGGCACTACCTCCACCCCCGCCGTGCCGCTGCTACCTGGCATCGGCACGTTCCCCGCGTAGCTCGCCAGGAAGTTGAATGCGTTTTTAATGATCCTCTGCGCCATTATAAGCGCGTCGGTTTTTTGGGGCCTGCCATCCTGCACCCTCACGAGGGAATTTCCCGGCGTAGCTGCGGCGCTACGTGGTTCGGAAGATGTGGCGTTGGAAGAGGGCAGAGCAGCCATTTGTGCATTCACCGACTCGCAAGATTCGACAGATATCCCGAGAACAAGACTGCGCTCCCCGGTGCCATCAGGGGATTCCATGTCAACCTCTCCATTAATACCATTCGGCGCGCTTGAGTTGGACGCCACGCCACTAACTTTGAAGATTGCACTTTCCTTCCCTGGCCCGATGCCGCCGAGAAATTTGAATTCCGGGGTCTGGCCCTCGTTGGTCAAAGGGGAGGCTAGGTATACAGCGGCGGCGGTATCTGGTGGGAGAGTGATGCCCGGGAGGAGGACGACAACTATGTGAGAGAATGGACGCGAAGGAAGGTTGAATAGGAGTGAGGTAGGTGCCGGCGCAGTGGTGGGGGTGGTCATGAGAGGGCAGCCGGTAGGTATAACGCCAAAGAGCTGCGGGAGAGCCATTGCAATCTTAATATAGGTGTTCTCGAGATAGCAACGTTTCCGTCGTCGTCGCAGAAGCCTCGGCGCATTCACCAGATATAGATGCAATCGATGGCGGGTGGATTGCCTCGTTTTCGATGAAGTTGCTTCGATGCGGTGATGGGTGCTGTCGAGGCAGTCTACTACCTGCTTTGAATGATCGGGACAGTTTAGGACGGCTTTCTTTGTGCTAATGATGCTGATGGGATAGATGCTCTATGTATGACGGGTACGGAGTAAGCTGTCAGTAACATTTTGGATAGCTCATAAAGTACGTACCATTATTTGGCGGGGTTCGTCGAGGAATGCGGGGCGAAAACCATTCGCAACGTCGCTGGCACCAACAGGAACCTTCTAGCACGGGATCGGGTTCCTCCGCAGTGACTGACTGGCAGTTTTGTCAATAGACCACATCAACTGAGCTACTATTATATTGTACACCGACATAAATTTGCTCTTTTCATATTGCTTGGAAATTCAACATCTGAGCCACGGCAGTTTGATCTGGGAAAATGACGGCCCCAAAAAGCAACTTGGATCTTGTCAATGACTGTGACTGGTAAGCATTACATACTCCACAGTCCGACGACATTTTCAGTTGAGGGTTTGATGTATCAATAGCTTTCCCTATGCCGAAAAGGACGCCAAAGCTCATGCGGAGCTAATGTCTACTCTGTTCACCCTGACATGGGACGATGGTGTAAACAAGCTACCGATCGGCCTCATGACGGAGAATGTCCTAAATAAACTTATAAAGACGCCTGTTGCGGTCAAGGGAGAGCTCGAAGTACGCCGCGAGAAGCGTGAGGTTTGTGTTTTCCAAGAGAAAACCGAGAAGGAGAGGAGTGAGTGGGCAGCTTCGACGGCAGCATATTGGCGGGAAAACAAAGAATTCAAAATTCTTGAGGGCTGGAGGAATGAGCTTTACCCCGTCTATGGACCGAACAACGAGCTTCTTTATAGCATTGAAAGATGCGCTGCAGCATTGCTGGGGGTCGTCATGTACGGGGCACATATGACGGCTTATGTGAAGTCTCCAGAGTCCAGTTACGGGATTAAATTATGGGTTCCACGCCGGTCCTCGGATAAGCAGACTTACGGTGGGATGCTGGACAACACTGTAGCTGGCGGGATGGCTACAGGAGAGGATCCCTTTGAATGCATCATCCGCGAGGCAGACGAGGAAGCCAGCTTACCAGATAAGTTAGTCAGGGAAAACGCTACGGCTCACGGCGCTGTTACCTATATTTACCTGAGATCGAAACTGGCAACTGGGGAGGTCGGACTTATTCAACCAGAGGTCCAGTATGTGTTTGACCTGGAACTGCCCGAAAACGTTGCTCCAAAACCGAATGATAGCGAGGTGGAATGTTTTTATCTCTGGACGGTAGAGGAGGTACAGGAACACATGCGCAAAGGAGAGTTCAAGCCCAATTGCGCTCTCCTCATGCTCGACTTCTTTATCAGGCACGGGATCCTAACACCGGAAAACGAGGCCGATTTTGATGAGATTAAGAGCAGGCTGCACAGGCCGTTGAACTTTCCAGGGCCACACGTAGCGCTGGTTTAAATTTTGTTTTGGCATTTAGAATTACCATTAACTCGACGCCATCTAACTTTCCATATCCCGAACGCCCATCCCAACCAGCCATGCATCAGACGAGAGCCATTGTGAACCCGAAAACCTTGCATAGAAAGCAACCCCTGCGTAACCTATCATTTCTTTACAAGCAGATAGATGTGATCCACCCGCAATGGGGTAAGCTTTTTGTAGGGTCCCTCCAGTGCTAACAGAAGCCCACCAAAAGACACATAGCATTTGCTACATTGAATTATTAGCCACGACAGGTTGTTGGGGGAGTCTCGAGAGAGGTGGGTCTCACATTATATTTCCATCGTCGCCATCCTCGAACTTATAGATCTTACCATGGCAGACGTAGTCAAACAGATCCGCAAGTGTGGCTTCACCACCCTGTCCACTTCGTCCAACGTCTCTCCAGCCTTTGTTGTCATCTTTGCTCCCATCCAACGATAGGGTGCTGGCCAGAACCATATGCAGAGGCTCACCGACGGCGCAGGGAAAGAGCTCTGTGTTGATATCAAGAGCAAAGGTTGTTTGTGAGTCTTGGGACGTTGCGCTGATGCGAGACACTCGGTCATATTTGGAATGGTCCATTGCTGTGATGGTGAAGTGCTCGTCGAACAGCTGCGAGTCGCTGGTCATGCCAGACATCTTGACAGGAGATCGCTGGCAATGACGTATATATATGCGGTGATTGCGATGCGAGAAATAGCAACAGCGGATATTGCCAAGTTGTCAAAGGTATAGGTGCGGGAAAAATGGTTCTTCAGCGAAGGTGCTAAGCTATGCCGAAACTGGCGTCGGGAACTGGTGGGTGCAGTGATGCTCAAAGTGGCGCAAATAGAGTCTGAATTATTGTCAGTGTATTCCAGACACCCTAACTTCATATTCGGATTTGGTTTAGATCGACTTACCTTAAACTACTCTCAACCACAATTCGTTCTTGTCCTGCGGACGGTGGTTGTGAGAGTTGGAGAATTCACCAGGCACGGATAAACAAGCGCCCGAAAATAGAGGGGAGATCTCAAACCCATAAAACCTTAAATCGGACTAAGATGACTTGCGTCACACATACCCCATTGAAGCTGGCAATATAAAAACCCAAGACAATGTCATTTCGAAAAAGAAATGTAGTTGTCTCTTCTGGGGGGCATGCATCGCCTCCGAGTGCAACAGAAAAGAATATAATCCCAGGTGTGCGACCTTCGCCAATCGATGGACGACCGACCACATCGACTGGGACAAGATCCCTTGACAGTTTGCTGGGTGGGCATGCTGGATTACCCTTAGGGACCTCCCTCCTCATTGAAGAAAGTGGTGCTACGGACTTCTCGGGTGCATTGCTTCGGTACTATGCTGCTGAAGGCGTCTTACAGGGCCACTGCGTTCACGTGCTTGGAGTTGATGATTCGTGGGCGCGTGAGTTGCCCGGTGTTCAGGCTTCATCATCGTTGCCTACTGGGAAATCTGGGCATGCCGCTGCTGCTGAAAAAATGAAGATTGCGTGGAGGTATGAGAGGCTTGGGGAATTTGGAAAAGGTGGGCGCTCTTGTGCCATGTCGGACAGTCATCAAGGATTACTGCCCATTGAGAATTTTCGGACCGAAGCTGACCCTCGACATATATAGATAGGCAATCAGGACCCCAAACTAGCACGGGTTCTAATGACTTGGGCGGGCAAACAGTCTTTTGTCACGATTTTGATCTTAGCAAGCGCCTGACTCTCCCCGATCCAACGCTTCTAAGATGCCTCCCTGTGCATCCTCAAGCATCTGCAACTATCCACGGCGATGAGTGCAAAAGACCTCCATTTGACGGCCTTTTGCAACATTTGGTGATGCAGATTTCTTCCCTGCCACCAGGAACGATCCACCGCGTCGTTGTTCCCACCATTCTCTCCCCTGTGGCATATCCAAGTGTGGCATCAGATCCCCGGCATATCTTGCAGTTCCTTCATGCAATTCGCGCGCTTCTCCGCCGATTTCCAGCCCAGCTGACTGTCATGATATCACTGCCTCTATCCCTCTACCCTCGCGAGTCCGGCTTGACGCGCTGGGTGGAGATTCTCAGTGACGGAGTGTTGGAGCTTGCCCCTTTTCCATCACATGCGAACCTTGCTCTAGCTACTAGCGTACCTAGTTCAACAGTGCTGCAGGAAGAGCCTCCACAAGGGATACTGAAAGTCTATGAGCTGCCGATATTGCACGAAAAGGGCGGGGGAGAGCACCAGAGCGGGCATACCGACGACTTGGCGTTTACACTGAGTAGGAGGAAGGGTCTAACAATAAAGCCCTTTAGCCTCCCACCACTTGATAGTGACGACAGTCCTGACTCGCATCAACATGAATCCGGTCACAGTCATGGGAAAGCTACTAAAGTGGACATAGAGTTTTGATGCAAACTAAGGTAGACGAGGCCAGTGTTGCGGTCTACAATCTGGGAGTGGTCTGTGAGTGCAGTACACTGTTGATATTGTGCCAACCACCAGCTATGACAAGGTAGGGAAGCCTGGAACATACCGTACGGATACAAACCAAAATATTATGGGGTATTGTAGTATTAGTCCACCGCGACTCGAGCTCTGCTTGTAATACCAGCACCGTACTGGATGGGTGATCCTGGGAACTGTGTGTCGAAAGTTGGAGCAACATAGATACAGCGTACTCATAATAATCACTCAAATAATATGACGAATAAAATAAAATAAAATACAATACAATACAATACGAACGCATATCTTTGTATATGCTAGACACTGTATTTATAAGCGCTATCATTGAGTTATTAATATAGACCCCATCGTAGTAAATCAAATACTTTTATTTGGAACAGAGTGCTATTACGTGTGGGCGTTCTACTGACATGTGGTGGTTTTCGCGGTTTATGGTTACGATTCACTAGTAACGGTTCGGTCGATTGCGACTGGAGAGTGCTCGTTCTATGTTTTGCCGAGGGTCCGACCTTCACATCGCAAGAGATCACCACTGAACACACTTCCAACCTCAGCTTCCTCTAATATCAACCGAACGGCAGCTACCAGAGCGACAGTGGTTACCAGGCGCCAGGTCTCTCGCCGACGAAGATGAGGATATCCAGACTGAACTTTGGTTAATGCGCGTAAACAAAGTCCCTCGCCAACATATCCGCTACTCAGCCAGCATCACTTCCAGGTGGACGCCTGCCTCTGATCTACTCCGGAATCGACAGGCCGGCAATTCCTGACAATGGAAGTTGGTGATAAAGTAGCCGACCTAGATAATGCGACAACAATATTTAATCTCACACTGTGGACAACGAAGCAGTTGAAATCGGCAGCAAACTTGACCCAGTACGCTCCTTCCGCAAAGGACCTCCTCCTGGCTGGACCACGGATGGGGATGAGGTTAGGTTCGTTAGTCTTCAAACTACCTCATACAATTGATGATGTATTTGGCGCTCGATGGGCCCAAAGTGTCGTCCCAGAAGCCCTCGACATCGGCGGGGTTGAAATGACCTCGAACGCAGCAACAATAGTGGGGGAAATGGCCCAGACGGGGTCGGCAATTATGGACGATCCAGCAAACCTCACTCCAAGCCTCACATCAAAAATATCATTGGAGAGTGGTCGAAGTTTTGGAAACATGGTAGCATACGCGACAAGTCGCTGGAGTTTGGGATGTTTCCTGATGGCCATCATTGTGAACCGAACCCAGGTTTATGCTTCAACACGTCGACCCCTTGCGCTGGGGTTCCGTACAAGACTGGCTCTCAGAGCCCTCCCAATTATTCTCCTAGCGATACAAGCTCGGTGGCTACTTCAATCTATACAATGCCAAACCTCACCGGACTTTGGAATGCTGAGGTGGGGCAATGCAACCAAAAGCTCCGAGCTCATGTTCACACAGAATGGGGGGCCGTTGCACACTATGAGCACCGTCCTGCTTTTCGGAGCCTCCGATGGGGATTCATGCCGTGCCGTGAGAATGGTCCCCCCTATAGAGGAGGACCAGTCCAATTCACAAATACTGAACAGCCCACCGAAGCTCTCGGGATCACTGGCGACGCTCTGGCCCCTGTTTCAATCTTTATGTGTTAGTCAATTCGTGGAAACTTTGTCCTGTGCTGTCCAAGGTCGCCATGTTGCGTCGGAAACTGGCATGACTTTGTTTGAACACTCGCTCGCATTTGCAGAGGCCGATGCAGCTATTAGTTCGTCACTCGGATGGGGCCCGTTTGGTGGAACACCATCAAAGAAGAACCTAGATAGCCACGCAAAAGCTTTCTCGGATACATCGAATAATTCCGGGACATCAAGCAGATTTCCAGAAATTGCCATTAGTCGGTCAATGATAATGCAACGAATCAATACTCCGGCAGAAGTTCTTCTCATCGGGTTTCTTTCTAGTATGAGCCATATCACGAGCCATATTCTTGGTACTTTCAACATCCAGGGTCGATTTAGGCTCTTGAGCACCGCGTTCTGGGGACTCTGCTTCATGGCAATGATAACCCGTAGTATTGCTGATTTCTCTGTTGATGATACCTCCAACCAGAGTTTGCTTAGGTTTCCGACCGTCTGCATCATTGGATTTATTCCGCATGTGATGATCCTCGCCGGGATATTACTCTGCGCGGCCATATATGGCTTTGCCATTCTCCTCGCAGCCCTGGCGCCACCGCATGGTGTTCAACCCCAGAGAGGATCATTTTTACGAAATCTGGCAGCGGCGCATAACAATATGCAAGCTAGCGTTCCTTTGGGGAATATTCGCGTCAGCCTGCATATGGACTTTTATTCGGCTCTCCTTAAAATCGGGTTTAGTGCTTTAACTATGGCGAGCCAAGCTGTCTATCTCAATGAGAGCCTCGAGGTCAATATCAAACACCAGACATGGCTTGAGGATGAGAGGCTACGAGAGATTGAAGAGACAGGAGCGCATTGGCTGGGACCAAACTTTCGTCAGGGTATGGGGGACGGCTCTGGCCTTGTTATCAATAAGGACCATCTGTCAGCAAGAAGTGGATATGCAAGAGAGAGAGTTGCACAAGACCCTGGAAAAGCCAAATCTTCCGACAAAATTGTACGGGATGGGGTTGGTGCCACGGAAAGGAGCGGAAGATGGATTATGGCTTTCGAATTTCTGGCTGGAATTGCTAAGCTTCTTGCTAGCTGGTTTGCCGTGGTTGCAATAAAGGTTCTGGCCCGATTGGGGTTCCGTGGAAGGCCACTGTGGCTACTATGGCTTGTGAAGAACAAGAGTACAACCCAAACTGCTGCGGCCAAACGGGACGTGAAAGGCCCCGAACCCGAAACCTTAGATTTTTGGCTATTGAATAATGAAGGGGAGCTAATGCTGCCCCCGGATGACCATGTCGACGTTGAAGTTGAAATGAGGCGACGCCTTAGAGGTGATAACTCGCGATGGTCTTCCCGAGATGAGCAGCAACTCGATTCAAATTTGTACGGCTGGTGGTTGAAAGGTGGCTGGTGGGGAGGGGATGATAGTAGTGGGCAGTTCGCTCCACAGAATGGCGAGGTGGAGGATGATATGACAAGTATTATCTCAACATCTGATATCTCAACAGAACAAGATTGGGACTCGGAAAGTGATGAGGATAGTGGGCAACGAACGCCAACTCAAGAATCTTTGTTTATAGATCGAGAATCGACACCAGTTCTGGATACACCCCTATCATCGGCTGAGCTAGCACGGCTACTAAATCCACAAACTCCAGAGCAGCGCGCGGAGGCCCTGACTTTAGCTGCACACCTGGGCAGCGATATTATCATGACTCGTTCACGATATCGGGACTTGCACCAACGAGAGAAAGCCAAGGTTCTGATGTCAACTCGACTACGCCCGCCGCACCTCCATGACGTTGAAAAGCTCACTCCTGAAGAGGAATCTCAATTACTCGAATATCTGATTGTTTCACGTCGTCGCTCCTCGGGAATCGCCACTGTTACCACATCTGAGCCATCATCATGGGCTGAAGGGGCATCCGGGATGGGTGATGGTGGGCCACTATGTGTCGTGTGCCAGAGTACTCCGCGGAGTATTATCGTATGGCCATGCCGTTGTTTGAGTCTCTGTGATGACTGCCGGGTGACTCTTGCTATGAACAATTTCGACAAGTGCGTCTGTTGCAGGAGAGATGTGGGCAGTTTTAGCAGGATATTTGTCCCTTAGTGCGCTTACATAGACCAGTAGTCACAGGTGGTTGTATGATTTACACAGAATATACACATAACAGTTCCAAATGGATACCAAAATAATTGTACATTACAAGTGCATCATAAAATTGGGAACCCGGCACGCAGTAACCTATGTGGTCAGCTTGTCGTATATCTCTGTATTTGAACTCTTGAGGTGGTGATATCCGTAATGCTCCATCCCTTACATCCCACCCCATTCGATGCAAAATGTACGAACGTTTTTTCCTTGGGTGTTAGGACGTTTCCCTCCAATGAGAAACCCTTTCTTCACACCAGTACCTAAACGCCCACCACCCACCAAATCAATGAGGGGTATCTCCTCTTCCCAATCATGACCAACCGCAAGGAAGTGGCTGTGAAATCTCAACGGATCCCCAGGGTAAACGGTATAGTCGCAGCCAAACCGGAGACCAGGTGTCATGAAGTAGTCGAGTGAATGCAAGAGACAAAATAGTGCGTAGGAAGTCGGCACAACAGGATGCGGTTGTTGTATATGACCTTGGGACAATGGCAATACGGAGCTTGTAGTGGTTGTCGTGACGGCATAAGGTGCAGAAGAAGGGACTGATGTCGTAGATGCTGCTGGAAGTGATGGATGATCAGGGAACAAAGACTCTTCCGAGGGCGAGCTGTTTGAGAAACTTGTCACGTCGGTTGGTTCTGTCGAGGAGTTGGCAAAAGTGGACTGCAACATATCTTTTGATGCTCGTAACTGAGCTTGTTTGGCTAAGCCCTTTTCAATTTTCTTTTGCGACACCTCTTCCGCAGCTCTTCGAGACTTCCGACCCTGGGACCTAAGAGAGTCCAAGTATCTCCTTCTGTCATCGCCTACAAGTGTACTGAATGTTTCACGATGCTGTGATGCATCGTCTACAATATATGCTACCTCTTTCTCGACGAGAAGCCTAGCTTCTTCGGGAAGCAACTCGAGGGGAAGACCAAGGAAGACATTTTGTTGAGGAACTTGTGGAATGCTGCCAATAAGTACACCACATATGTGATGCGTTCTACGTAAGTAAGTCACGACGTTGATGTCGAACACCAAGTACCGCCCTGCAATCCTGGAAATCGGGACGGGTTCGTTGATTATGGCGGTCCCAGAAATCATTTTTGAATAATGATGGTCAAGAATCTATTCCTGTAACAATTTGTGTCAGTGAGTGACAACAAGGTAGATTTTGAGCAAGAGGGAAAGTAGTAACGACAAATCATTAATTAAAACATATATTTGAACTTCATATCCAGAGAGACTCTGGTTCTCAGGGGATTGACAGATTGTTGAATCATATCGAAGATGGGAATCGGAATAGGATTGGGTGTACTAACCATAACAATCAAGCATTGATATTGCTGAGTCTGACCATGCTCAGTTTCATTGTGCGGAACTTTTACACTTTTAAATGTTTGGGAACGAAAATAATTTGAAAACTTATAGTTGACATATGGCGCTAGTATAAGGTGCTTATTAAGCGAAGTTTTCCAGTGTCCTTGGCGATAATTCCCATGACACGTGATTTATACCTGTATCGCGGGATAAAGCTCCCACACATTGTCCCGTTGTGGGCGTATAAGGCGCGAGTTCTTCTTCAGAAGAGTTCTGTCCCACCCCATTGGGTTTGGTAGGATCAAGCGGTAGTTTCCCTGCCATTGCATATTTCCGCTCCGGTGTCGATAATCGGACATGCCTTCTGACACATGGCTTCTGACCGCAACTGCCTTCCACGGCTTGCTGCCGCGTCTTTCGTAGAGCTCAGGTATAACGGTTGTACCGCGGCCCTCCTGTCAACCTCTTAACTTTAGAGCTACGGACTCTTTTAGTGCCGCATCGAGTACTCGATATGACCCTTTTGCTGCTTCGATAGCATTTTCCGATAAAGAATCGTAAGAGGACTGTCCGCCTTCCGAATATCCCGTGCCAAAATCCCCCTTCGCCCAGAGATTTGTGATTTCGTCTCGTGAGGGTAAATATCCTACCACACAAGCTGCTAGTATCTCTGAGTGCTCTGAGGGCACCGGGTCCAGAATCAAGTTAGGTTGTGGAAGAGTTCCGGATTTGGCGGATACTTGTGACTCTCGATCTCTTACGACAGCTGCTACCCCGCCGGAGACCATGTCCACACAATCAATCCCTGCATCGGAAATAGCTGCAGAAGCAACCGTAATACAGCCGCTGAGAACATTCATCATACCCCACTGGCCCGCTGGTCCCGATTCAGCCTGGCTGTCGTCCTCCCACCATTGATCCTCCTCGCCTTCCAGAATCGTGATAACAACGTCGACTCCGCTTTTGGGCCATCGGTCTCCAATAATAACTCCTCTCAATGCCGTTTCGAGGTGCATTGCAAGGTCGCGCTCGCCTGGATCTCGCTGATATCCATGCCTCTTCCGGGTGGCAAACGGGGCGTATTTGACATGAGCTGCTAGGACAACATGGGGCGAAAATGGGGCAGATCGGGGCAGTGGTCGTGGCCCATGGACAGTACAGCTTATTTTGAGCCCCGATGATGATAGCGACGATAACTTGGGGGTTGACGATTTCGGTTGTGATTCGCACTCGAGATATGCGGAGCCTGAAGCAGACGGAGTGACACCGGTTTTGAGAACTGTAGCATGTTAGAGCGGCTGCCTTTATCGAGAGATTTGTAATAGTTGCGACTGACAAATTTTGCGAATCACATTTGGAGGTCTTGTTCGAGCCAATCTGCTGTTCACCTCGGGGCTGCTTACATCACCGCTCGTGAACAGTGGTGGTGCTGTGCCGCAACTGGGTCCGTTGATACGGCGTCTGTCAGCCATTTTTTGGACAGAGAGCTGCGTGTCGTAGAAATGCGATTGCGCTCCAAAGTTCCCAGATCTTCCTCTGTGAAGGGCATGTGCAGCGCACGCTAGGTGTAACGATTATCCGTCGCTAATTGCTAGCTTGGGAGTTTTCTGGAGCACCTTTCCCGCCTTAAAAAGCGAAAACTTTCAACTCCAAATTTACATTTGCATTTAACAAAAGCAATGAGTGCTGGCAAAGATCGATGTCCAGAACCGTATTTGTACCATACCTACTATATTACGCCCCGGTACGAGGGTTTAATTGATACTGTGAGTACTGTCATATTCTACATTCCCCTTGCTCCTGATGAAATTCTTTCACAGAGTTCTGGCGATTACCTGAGCCAAATCGAACAACATGCACTACCATCTGAAGCACATCCACCGTCATTAATTATCCAATCACTTTTATCGACGATCTGGACTAACTGGATTAGAACTATAGGAGATCGGAGCTATATGGCAATTGTTCTCTTTCAATCTGGCTGCAGTGGTAAGCGACTCTCCCCCAATTCCTGGAGCTCCCTTACGGGCACTCCTATCCGTTTCCTGATGAAAAAACATTTCAAACAGTTCTGCTTCTGAACACCTTGATGATACTCCATTACCAAAAATATTTTTCTGAAAACATTCTCAACACTGTTATGCAATGAATACATTCCAAGGCAACAGCTAACGAGATGATAGGCTGCCTTCGATTATTCCAAACCAACGGTAAAGGTAGGAAGCAATACCTCTCGTATGAATATCAAATGCCATGATGACAACAGCTTATCCATTCAACTAAGTCGTATTCGGCCGAGCCACCCTCCCACACCAGACTGGTCTTCACAGATCGGGATGATCGGTTGTGGAGTTTCGAGATACTCTTTGGCTCTCGGGCTGAAGGGTCACTTGTGTCATGCTGGCTTCCGTGTTTCAGGTCTTCGCGTTGCGTCTTGGAACGTTTGGGCCTGCGGCCGGCCGAATTGCTTGAGTAAACTGGCCTGTCTGAGCCAATTTTCTTGTTGAATTATGGTGGAATACTTGCTTTATTCATGGCTGTTTGCTAACAGACGTTAGTTCTGCACATAGCACCACCTCTTCGTTATCCCGTGAAGTAATTAATCAAGCAAATGTAATTTGTGGGAAGTTCATATAATTAAATAGTTTGATGGGCCCCAGAAATATATACTATTACAGGCCTTTGCACACCTTGACCCTGCTGTGACAACGAAGTTCGAATATTATGGATATGTTCGACCTGATCTGCAAGACATTAAATGCCGCCTATTGAACTGATCTGATGTAGCGTCCCAAAAATAAAATGTATTGAAGTATCAGTCTTACTTGCTGGAGAGGTCCCGTCTGTTTCTGTTTCTGTTTCTGTTTCTGTTTCTTTTTTGTTCTTGTTCATGTGCCGCATTTGGTGGAGCCAGCAAGATTACATAAGATAACAACGGAATAATATTTATCCGCCTCCGAGTTGTCGCGCCTGTTTCAGCTTTTGCCCCTACCAAAGAAGAAAGGTGGCCAAGACACTGGTACTTGTACAGTACTGGTGTACATACGCTCCTCGTTTAAACCTAAATTCCGCCGCCCAAGGGGAAGTGAAGACGTCGTTCCTTGAAGTGACGGACTAACGACTTCGCACCCAACCAGCCAGACACGACGCTTGTAGGAATGCAATTCCGCCTGGCGACGAACAGTCCAAAATCGCTGGCTTTTTTCAAGGTCGATTGCGCTCTACCTCGTTTTTAAGCGCAACGGGCACCTGGGCAGGACCGATCAGGGTGAACCACAGTTGTGTTCAATCGCATCGGTGTTTCGCAAACGTTGGAGACTGTCGACTGTCCTACCAATCTCATTTTCCAACTACGCAACGTTGGAATACTGTCTGGCCACAATTGTCTTCATGTTGCCATCATATGCTTCACCGTCGCCTAAGATGTTTTCGAGGCATCAGGCAAATGCCTATTCAAAGGGCCACCCATACCCACAAGGCGGCACTGGAACCTTCACAATTTCTCCACATAGGTAATGTCTTTCAAAATCGAGTTGAATACTCTGTGCGGCGGCTGACCATGTGCTGGCTGTAGGTTCCAACCCAGAAGCTCACCGACTGCATTAAGGAAACGCCGAGCCCTCTTATTACGACTTGCTATTTGCCTCGGCGTTGGTCTAGTCTTTTGCATATTTATATGGCCTGGGTTATCAGTAATGCCTCTGCTATCACTGGGTCTACTTTCATCGGGGGAAGATTTCCAACTGGAGACTGTCCGGTACTACGACTTGTCTAATGTGCAAGGTACTGCGAGGGGATGGGAAAGAGAGGAGCGTATCCTCCTCTGTGCACCATTAC
Source organism: Pseudogymnoascus sp. VKM F-4281 (FW-2241) (assembly GCA_000750745.1). NCBI lineage: Eukaryota > Fungi > Ascomycota > Leotiomycetes > Thelebolales > Thelebolaceae > Pseudogymnoascus > Pseudogymnoascus sp. VKM F-4281 (FW-2241). The sequence goes on from JPJV01000603.1 coordinate 34,572, forward strand.
GTGACGCAGAATCTCATTTGCCGATGTTTTTTTCCCATCTGAGGAATCTCACATACCCACATCACTTAATCGACCTTGCATTCCTTGTGTCAGATTCCAAGGACAGGACGTTGACGGTGTTAACCGAGCTTCTTGAGGGACTCCAGGCCGAGGAAGATCCAAATCAACCATATGGCGAGATTTCTATCATCGAGAAGGATTTTGGTCAGAAAGTGAACCAAGATGTCGAAAGTCGCCACGGATTTGCAGCCCAAGCTAGCCGCAGAAAGCTTATGGCACAGGCGCGGAACTGGCTACTGAGCGCTGCCTTGCGGCCCTACCATAGCTGGGTATATTGGCGAGACGTTGATGTTGAAACCGCCCCTTTCACTATCTTGGAGGATCTAATGCGACATAATAAAGATGTCATTGTCCCTAGTAAGTGAACCAACGCAAGAACAATCTACGGCTTACCTCAGGTCCTAACACGTTGTTGCTAGATGTCTGGAGGCCCTTGCCTGATTGGCTAGGGGGTGAACAACCATACGACCTTAATTCCTGGCAGGAGTCAGAGACGGCATTGATCCTGGCAGACACCCTCGACGAAGACGCAGTTATTGTGGAAGGATATGCAGAGTATGCCACGTGGCGACCGCATCTTGCGTACCTGCGAGACCCATATGGTGACCCAGATATGGAAATGGAGATTGACGGTGTGGGTGGGGTTAGTATTTTGGCTAAAGCCAAAGTATTCAGGTCTGGGGTTCATTTTCCAGCATTCAGCTTTGAAAAGCACGCGGAGACAGAGGGGTTCGGAAAGGTACGTCCCATTTTCGAACCAGTGGAAGATGAAACTAAACATAAGGCAGATGGCGAAGCGGATGAAATTTTCCGTCGTGGGCCTACCACATTACACCATTTGGCATTTATATGAGCCAAGTGTTGATGACATCCGACACATGGAGGTATGCTTTATATTTTCATATACCAACTACGCGGCTAACAATATGTAGGAAATGGAACAGGAGCGCTTGGTACGTGAAAGCGAGGAGAAGGAGAAGGCTGAAAGGGCCAAAAAAATCAAGGAACAGTTTGATGACCCCAACAGTCAGTGGGAAAAGGATAAGACAGATATTCAAAGCATGGCCATGCTTGAGAAAGCAAAGGAGCAACAAGCAACCGCTACTCCTGTCTCTACTCCTGAGCAGTCATGACGGAGATGAACCCACCCGAAGCTGCTTTGTAAGGGTAAATTTACATCACTTCATACAGAAAATATATCTGACGGCAATAGACACATCTATACAGGTTTATTGGTAAGGGTCAACTGGGGCGACGGTATTTAAACAGGGTGAAAACGGTCCCAGCACGGGTTATGTTATCGAAATGTATATTATGTAAGTGTTGTAGAAAGGGGACAGCACAGGAGGCATTGTCATGCGGACTTAATTACCCTCCAATGCATTGGCTATAGAAGGCGTATATTTCAAGGGATCTGCATATTAGTTATTGTGGTTTACTACCAGCTGTGCTCATGTGAACGGTTTATGACGAGTGAGGACACCTAGGGTGCATACCCAATTGTTAGACACAGTGTAGTTGAACTCTGTGCTGTTGTCGTTGAAACTCAAATAACAAACCTCCATTTAATCTGCACGATATGAGTAAACCCTACCCCCTATCTAATCAATACCATCTAAAGCCAAAAACGAAAGGGAATCCTATTGTCGCGGTTCATATGGAACATATATGGCCGACAATCGATTGTTGCAACTCAGGTATCATATATTACAGATGGCTTTTTTATATATATAGAGGTTTGGTTTTATTTTGACTCAATTGCTTCCCGATGACGACACGTGACCCAAGGAGATAACAACGCGACCGGAGGCCACGGCCGCTGTCGACCCTGGATTGGGACACGACTCGGCATTGGGGAGCTGTGCCTCCGAAATTTATAGACGTTTAAAGGTCCAACGGTGGAGACCAGAAAGCCCATATTTTCTCGACAGGTGTTCTTTGTCGTCCTGAAGGATTCTGGGCCTCACGTTCTTGCTATCTGTGAGTTATTTCTCAGGCTGGAGTGTCAACATTTCGCCCAGCAACGTAGCTTGAGAGCGACCTTCAACAATACAACACTGAACTCTGGTCAGCTTGGAGTGACCTCCAACAATACACTACCAACCCAGCTTGCTTGCAGCAACCCCAATTATACACCATCGACTCGACTTGGCCTGCAGCGATATCCAACAATACATCACCGACCCGACCCAACTCCGCTTGGAGCGGCTTCAAACCACGTTTGCGAATACAAGTCATGAGCGGCGATGAACAGACCAGAGAATTAGGAAGAGGCCGGACAGAATTAGACTCCCATATGCCATTTCAAGCCAGCACCAGGGAATTGTCGATGGACATGCCGCACCGAGTTTGCCAACCAACGTCTTCGCCCAACAGACGCCCAGGAGCACTCCCGATTTCAGTGGCTATCGACCCGGTAGCTCTAATAACCACGGAATGTATAACCGTGGCATCTGCCATGCGCAAGCATGCTCGATGGGCCCATTCATCAGTTTCGGCTATCCTTGGTGGGAGTACAAGCTCTTCGAACCCCGTTACAGAAGTGTCCAGACCTTCAACGCCAGGAGGCAGCCATTCCGCCCGAAAGGGGAATCAAGTTCGACCATCCCTTGTCGAACATGACAGTCTAGCAAACCGATGGGGGCTACGGGGAAAGAAGGGAAAGAGCATGCAGGATAATCCCTTGATGGCCGGCTTTGGACGCTTGAGACGGGACTTGATCGGCTGCAAGGGTACATGTTAATTGTTATGGATATCCAGAAGCACCTAGGCTAACATGATCCATAGATATTCGCGATTTCGACACTCCTGCGCTTCTCCACCCATTCCTCCAGGTCATCCAGGCATCCGCCACATCAGCTCCTATTACCTCGTTAGCTCTTGTTGCTATTACGAAGTTTTTCTCCTATAATCTAATAAGCCGTGATTCCCCTAGGTTAGCCCTGGCAATGCAGTCACTCTCGGCTGCTATCACGCACTGTAGGTTTGAAGCAAGTGATTCAGCAGCCGATGAGATAGTCCTGCTGCGGATATTGAAGCTTATGGAAGGAATGATATCTGGGCCCGGAGGAGAGCTGTTAAGTGACGAAAGCGTCTGCGAAATGATGGAGACTGGCCTTAGCATGTGCTGCCAGTCAAGACTGTCTGAGTTACTCCGTCGATCAGCTGAGATGTCGATGATCAAAATGTGTCAGGTAATATTTGAGAGGTTGAAATACCTCGAGGTTGCGGCAGGAGAAAATATCGAAGCGTTAGACGAAAACACAAAGGAAGATATGGACGGTGTAAAGATGGACCCGTCTGCGAATAGCAATGACGCTGTTGCCTCATCGCTATCTGCTCCAGCAGAGTCTGAATCGTCACCAAGCGTAAGCTTGGATGTCCCACAGCCAACGGAGACAAGCGGCGTCCCAACAAGCAACTACGAATCCGAAATTGGCGCTGGGCCAAAATCAGAAGCTTCAGAGGATATTGAAATCAAGCCATACTCACTTCCATCGATCAGGGAACTGTTCCGCGTTCTGGTCGACCTCCTGAACCCACACGATCGCCAACATGTGGATGCCATGAGAGTCATGGCACTGCGGATTATTGATGTTGCCCTTGAAGTTGCTGGCCCGTCCATCTCCAAACATCCCAGTCTGGCGTCACTCGCCGAAGATAGACTTTGTCGACATCTTTTCCAGCTGGTGAGGTCTGACAATATGGCTATACTTCACGAATCTCTGATAGTTGCTGGCACATTGTTGTCCACGTGCAGAGAGGTGTTGAAATTGCAGCAAGAACTGTTCTTATCTTACATGGTGGCGTGTCTGCACCCACGTGTTGAGATACCAAAGGAGCCAGGCATTGATCCATCACTGTATTCTGGCGTGCCACAAGCGCCAAAACTAGTCAAGCCACCGCCCTCGCAAACAAATAGCGGCCGCTCGACTCCGGTTCCTATAAAGGACAGGCAAAAACTGGGCATGGAAGGAGGCTCTCGGAAACCAGACGCAAGAGAGGCTATGGTGGAGAGCGTGGGCGCTCTTGCTCGCATCCCAACATTCATGGTTGAGCTGTACGTGAATTACGACTGTGACGTGGATCGGAGTGATCTTTGTGAAGACATGATTGGACTTCTGTCTCGTAATGCCATCCCTGATTCGGCCACCTGGAGTACGACCAGCGTTCCACCACTGTGTTTGGATGCTCTGCTTGGTTATGTGCAATTTATAAGCGAGAGGCTTGACGAACAACCTCGAAGTGGAGGTCATCCCGACCAAACCCAGTTAAGGGAACAACGAAGGAGGAAGAAAATTATTATCAAGGGCACCACAAAATTTAACGAGAGTCCAAAAGCAGGTATAGCCTACTTAACGTCTCAAGGGATAATCGATGACTCAAGCGATCCTGATTCTGTTGCTACATTTTTGATGGGAACTAGCCGTATCTCTAAGAAAATACTGGGCGAGTTTTTGTCGAAGAAAGGCAACGAACCCATCCTTGAAGCATTCCTGAATCGATTTGATTTCTCTGGCAAACGTGTTGACGAGGCGGTGAGGGACCTCCTGGAGGCATTCAGATTACCAGGAGAATCGGCTTTGATTGAACGCATCATTACCTACTTCTCGGAGAAGTACTGTGCACAGTCACCTCCAGATGAGATTGCAGACAAGGATGCTATATACGTTCTTACGTATGCCATCATTATATTGAACACAGACCAGCACAATCCCAACCTGAAATCACAAAACCGGATGACGTTAAACGACTTCTCAAGAAACCTCAGGGGTGTAAACGGCGGGAAGGACTTCGCGCCGCAATACCTTCAAGATATATTTGACTCGATCAAGTCGAATGAAATTATCCTACCAGACGAACACGACAACCAGCATGCCTTCGACTACGCCTGGAAGGAGTTGCTGCTTAAATCCGAATCGGCTGGGAATCTAATAGCCTGCGACACAAACATTTATGACGCTGACATGTTCGAGGCAACATGGAAACCTGTTATTGCAACTTTATCTTATGTGTTCATGTCTGCCAGCGACGACGCTGTTTTTCACCGAGTTGTCACTGGATTTGATCAGTGTGCTCGAATTGCTACTCAATATGGCATGACTGAAGCACTGGACCAGATTGTGTATTGTCTCAGCTACATTAGCACCCTTGCAACAGTAACTCCGGCAAGCACAGCATTGAACACGGAGATCCAAGTGGAAGATACGAGTGTTATGGTCAGTGAGATGGCTGTTAAATTTGGGAGAGATTTCAAGGCCCAATTGGCGACTGTTGTGTTGTTTCGTGTCGTCTCCGGTAGCGAGACTGTTATTAAAGACAGTTGGATACATGTGAGTCCGAAAGTTGTAAATATAATCTAACGAAGCTAATATTCTATAGATTGTCCGCATATGGATTAATCTATTTGTCAATAGCCTCATACCGCCATTCTTCTCTGCTACACCGAACAGGATGCAGATTGCGCCTATTCCCCTGCAGAACCCATCCCAAGTCATTGACCGTGGTGCCAAAGCCACAGATGCAGGCCTTTTCTCGGCATTTACGTCATATATCTCGAGTTATGCCGCTGATGACCCACCGGAGCCTTCCGAGGAAGAGCTCGAGAGCACATTGTGCACAGTCGGATGCATCAATGCGTGCTACATGGGTGATGTTTTTGCAAATGTCATGTAAGATAATTCCAAGATACAAGATTAACCCATAGTCTGACTTTATTAGGGATTTGCCAGCGGAATCCTCACAGTACCTCATCGAAGCATTACTCTCGCAATTGCCAGATGATCCCTCCTCTACGATTATAGCGGTGAAGTCCGATAACAACGCCGCGGCAGTGAATGGACAGAAAAATCTTAGTGATGGACAAGTTTATGATCCTGCGTTTGTCTATATTTTGGAGCTATGCACCGTCCTGTCTCTGAAAGACGAGAACTCCGTCGTTAAGTCAGGAGCCCAGGTGTCAGAAGCACTGCAGAATGTAATCCGTGATTCTGCAAATTATCACCCTACACTGATTGCTAGGGCAGTTTTCTATCTCCTGAATCTTTTGCATGCCAGCTATGTGCGTATAGCTGAACCCCTGGCTCGACTGAGGCTAACCAAACTTGTAGGACCACTCGTTCATAAGAGTCCCAGTCGTACTCCATACGATCTCTAGCTTCAAGAAGGGGTTACTGGATAAAGCGGCACCTACTATACTGGAAGGGATCAAGGTTTGTATCGAAAGTTCAGGTCCTCTACGCAATGAAATAATCACCTCTCCTGACTTCTGGGTTATTTTACGAGCGCTTTCAAAGAATCTGCAAGCATCTTCGACTGTTTTCCATATTTTGGAAGGAGTTACAACAGAGAAGACACCGCCTTCGATAATGGCCGACAACTATGAGTCGGCCGTCTCTCTCTTGAATGATTTCGCATCAGCCGGAAGTATTGGATCTGTGCTGGAGCAAAAGCAAGACACGAGATCTCGGAGAGGACAACAAACGAAGCCTCTAAAAGCCCAGTAAGTCCAGTCACATTTGAAGTTGAGCCATATGCATGCTAACACCCCAGATCTGACGAGGTGGTTGAAAGAGGCGTTAAGGCAGTGGGAATGATATATCATCTTACTCCAAAGATTCCGACTTTGATGAAGCAATCCCATCTTGAAAGCGACAAAGGTCAGTGATGAAAAATATTATGTAATATGTGCATGCTGACACGGCACACAGCCTGGGAGGCGTATTGGTCTCCAATATTTAAAGCTCTCGCGACTCAATGTATTAATCCGTGTCGTGAAATCCGACACCAAGCATTTTCGTCCCTGCAACGGTCGCTTTTGTCAGAAGAGCTCAAGTTGGGCAGCCAGCATTCATGGACGGCCATATTCGAGGAAGTTTTGTTTCCCTTAATCTTCAGGTTACTCAAACCGGAAGTTTACTCAACCGATCCGATTGGCATGAGCGAAACACGGGTCCAGGCGGCAACTTTACTCTGCCGGATTTTCTTGCATTATCTACCTTTGTTGTCGGCATGGGACGGGATGCTTGACTTATGGTTGAAAATTCTTGACATAATGGACCGATTAATGAACAGTGGACAAGGAGACAGTTTAGTAAGTGATCGATTGAGGAGAGCTGAATATTTTACTGACTGTTGGGCGTTAGGAGGAAGCTGTTCCAGAGAGCCTTAAAAACATTATTCTGGTCATGTCAACTAGCGAGTATCTTGCGCCACAAGTTGAGGATCCTTTCCAGGAGAAGCTCTGGACGGAAACTTGGAAGAGGCTCGACAGGTTCTTACCGGATCTTCGCGGCCAGCTTGGTCTGGAATCAAAGGAACTCGTCGTCGATAGCCATCCACCCCCTGCCCCTGAGAACACCGAAATATCCCCTCCGTCTACTACGTAGAAACTTACATACGCAATGTCAAATCCGTTGTCGTTAGCGAATAAGGCTAGACATTAATGGGGGCCCAATCAATCATGTGAATAACCAATGTACATAAGTTATACCAACTATAATTACGGTACTGCTGCTGCACGTCACTGGCGAACACCTGAAATATGAACACTGTTAAATTAATTTGTCGTTGATCTCGGATAAACTTCTAACTCCTGAATTTTTCTGAAGCCGCTTCTGAATATTCGTCATGAGGACCGAAGCTAATTAAATTGGTTGGTTGAGCTCGTAAAATGCAACAACCGTGTAGAGCATACACTATGAAAAGCGGAACGCCACTCCTACAATGATTCTTAGGTCGACAAATAAACTCCAACTAAACCAGATGAGCCATCAACTTAACTTTCAGTTAACGTAGGTCGTGGCCTAACCGGCACAATGGCCTAACCGGCATAGTGGGGTGACC
>JPJV01000604.1:0-22694 GCA_000750745.1 Pseudogymnoascus sp. VKM F-4281 (FW-2241)
GTAAAGGTACATAGACCCGGTACACCATAAGACCCGGTACACCACGACCTACGTTAGGGGCATAGCCACTGCTTGTAAGCTGTTTTATCCACTTTAAAAGTATTAACTCTTGATTCTTTGATAGGAGCTGCTGCTTTTGACGCGCTTCCACGCGTGTAGGTGTGCCATGTAAGCGCCTACGGACAGTGTCTGGCCTTAGCCCTAAGGCTACATACAGCTGCAGCTTGAGCAGATTTAAATTTTCCTGTCTGAACTCCTAAAACTGCTTCAGAAAGTCGTAAATTGAGCTCTTGAGCCTTAATACTCCTTTTTTCTACCATTGAAGTAACGGTGGTTGAGTTTGTGGTGAGGCAGTTCAGCTCTGGATTTTGGTGGGGTAGCCACTTACCCCATACCGCCGCTTACACCACGACCTACGTTAGTATATCTGTAATTGTAGTACCTTTTATGGGTATATTTTGCGATTGTGGACTGTTATCACATAGATTGCATCTACTATTTTAAGAGGCTAACGTAAGTCGTGGCGTAACCGGGCTAATGGCGTAACCGGGCTATGTACCTTTGCAGCAAAATCTATATATGAAGGTACTTAAATCCACAAACTTTAAACTTAAATAACTCTATTAATAACATTATTAGAACTTATTCCTCTCAGACTATTACTCTTTATATACTAATACACTGTAGTTAAATCCGTGAGAACGTAAGCTAACCTTATTAAGGAGTTATTTATAGTTTAAGTTTTCCCATACTAATATTTTGTATGGTAAAAATTTAAACCTTAATATCTCTTGTAAAACAAAGGTGGCACTACTAGCGTTTTTATACATATTAGATTAGCATATAAAGAGTAATACTCTAAGAGGATTAAGGTTTATAATCACTATTATAAAAGTTATTAGGGTTTTAAATCTAGTCACGTGACCTTCAGTTTGGTGGGGTGAGTGGGTAGCCCGGTTACGCCATTAGCCCGGTTATGCCATTAGCCCGGTTACGCCACGACTTACGTTATATATAGGGTTCAAATATTACGCTATAAGTTATATAAAACACAGCAGTAGCTGCTTGCTTTTATCATGCTTGTAGGTGCAATTGCAACAGTTTTGAATTTGCGATGTGTTAAGTTACCACCTAGTGGTGATAAGTTACCACCTGGTATTTCTTCATCTACTGTTTGTAGTAGGAATTGAATGTCAATATCCAATGCCTTCATTTGCCTTAAATACTCTAGAAATAGAGCAAAGCACTCGCCTTCATAACCATCAGTTTCAAGAATAATACTCTGTCATACTTAGTAACGTAAGTCATGGTGTAAGCGGCGACCTGGCGTAAGCGGCGATAAGTACCTTTACATACAAATTTGTATGCAAAGGTACTTACACTTGCGAAACTAGAAACCTAAATAACTCCATGGGTAAAAATCACTAGGCTTAGCTGTTTGGTATTTAGGCTCTATATATAGACCTATATTTAACATAAAAACGCTAACATTGCTAGTGTCTTTTTGCAACCTTAATTTAAGGGTAAAGTTTTCCTCATACAAATATTTATATGAGAAATCTTCTCCTATTAATAAAATCGCAACAACCAGATTAGCACTGCTAGTCTTTTTATACATCATACAGGTCTGTACATAGAGCCTAAATACCAGACAGCTAAGCCTAGTGATTTTTATCCATGGAGTTATTTAGGTTTTTAGTTCGCAAGTGTAAGTACCTTTGCATACAAATTTGTATGTAAAGGTACTTATCGCCGCTTACGCCAGGTCGCCGCTTACACCATGACTTACGTTACTAAGTATGACAGAGTATTATTCTTGAAACTGATGGTTATGAAGGCGAGTGCTATAGAGGATAAACAAGGTTATAAAGTAGGTGTTGAAGGGGTAGCTTAACATATACAAGAGCCTTATAACAGAGTAAAAAAATAAAAACTATAACACCTATAACATAAATAAGACTAACGTAAGTCGTGGCGTAATGAGGGTAATGGCGTAATGAGGGGAGTGGTGTTTATCCTCTATACTCTAAACCCTATGTCCTAGCTTAACATATAGTGCAGGATGCCTTTATATAAATAGTAGAACCTACTCTTGTCTAAGTAGTGAGTTAGGAATTTGAAGTTGTAGTTGTTGAGTTTAAGGTCGAGTTTGTTGTTGAGTTTGTAGTTAGCCTATTTATGTGCACTTCATTAGCTACCTCTCTTAAAATCTAGTAGCTAGGAGCATAGCCACTACTTACAAGCTGTTTTAACCACTTTAGAAGTGTCTGCTCCTGATTTTTGGAGAGGAGTTGCTGTTGTTGTTGCGCCTCACGTCGCGTAGAGCTAGCTACCTCTAGATGCTTAAGGACAGTACAGCCGTATTAGGGTGTAGGTCTATATCAATTGCTACAGCATTTGCTGATTTAAATTTTCCTGACCTGACTCCTTCAATTGCCTCGGAAACGCGTAAATCAAACTCTTGAGACAATATTCTTGCGTTTCACCATTTTTATGTAGTAGAAGTGGTAGCAGTCGGCTGGTTTGATGGCCATGGCAGCACTTAGGCCATGACCTACGTTACGTTATAGCAGTAGGCTAGGGGTATTAGTTAACCTTTCATAATCAAGTTAACGACAGTGTTTGCTACGCTGCAACCTACGTTGACCTAATCAGCCAGTTCAATGGCAGAATAGTTTGACTGCGATGCAAATACGGAGTCGTTGAACGAACATTGTGAGCGTTATTAACTATTAACTATTTTTTTGTAGCTAATATTATAAGCCAGGAATGGCATCAACAAGACCGACATCACTTTCATTAGAGATTCTCCAATGATTAGCAGCGACGAGAACAAACACTATAACCATAGCATCGGCACTTATTGTAGTCCAAATACTCCGATAGTTCATAAACATCCGAAGATATCCTCCAAATGGCTGGGGCAAGAACCGTAAAACCGTCCCCAGAATTCCACTTTGGCTGTCTTGTCCTCTGTCAAACATAAACCGAGTTCCCTGTAGTATCGCTTCCACTGTTGCGAACACGTAAAACGCTCTTAGATCTACCGTCTCATCACTTAGGAAACGTTCTTGCTCGGAGCCAAATGTTGAAGTTAAAGCGATGTATATGCCAAATCCCAAGGCGAAGATGGCATGCACAATGCGCCATATATAAGCGGATGTCTTTACTGCCGTCGCTCCACTGTAATCGCTCCCAGGAAATCCCATAGGGGGCAGGCCAGGGAAGGATGGCATAGCTCCTGGCTCGGCCCCCGCACCTCCCATCATCTGTTGCAGCATAGCCATCATGGGATCATTGGCCGCAGGATCACCGGTGCCACCAGGGTTGCCCATTGCTGCAAAGGGGTTTGATGGCCCACCAAACGGGTTGGATTGGGGTTGCGAACCCCCGTTAGGTGGGGGGAAACCGAGCATCATGGCTCGAAGAGCCTGGTCATCCAACTGAGTTGGATCCGATGACAGACCGGGATATGGACTGTTGGGATTCGGCGTAGCATTTTGGGAGCGGATATTCGGCGGTGGCTCGTAGAAGTGCTCGCTGATGTCAACCTCGTCCGGGTCCGCGTGAGAGACGGATGCAGCTTGGGGTGCTGCAGCCGTAGGCTTTACATCTGTGGCCAAAGTCAGAGATGGAACAGTGCGCTGAACACTGCCAGTAGGATTGCAAACGAACCTCGTTGTAGACCACCACCTAGCCCTGTGATTTTGTTTAACCTCGAGGTCCCTCCAGCTTTTATTTTAGCTTCGCGGCGCTCTCGGCGAATACGGGCTTGCTCGGAAGCGCTGGAAGGAGGGGTGCTCCCTGGGGATGATGTTGTTGGTGGCGTGTCTGCCATGTTGAAAGTGCTGCCCAGTGCGGTGCAACTGATGTGTTGTGTAAACTTCCTTGGCTAGACTGGTGGAAGCTAGGGTAGCATGACGGGTCGTTGGCGAGGCTGAACTACATTTTAGACAGGTGGTCACGTGCTACGCGGTATTGACGATGGGGTCAAAACCCCACAAAGGTTCAAAGTGGAGTACGTACATTAACCTATTCCATTCTGATCCTAGCTTCAGACGGCTTCAATCACATGCAAATTGCTTAGAATACCTCAGTCTCATGACGACCCCACTGCCACCACTGCACAACTGCCACCACTGCCAGGAGTAGTTATCCATATAATAACGGTGTGCGGACTACTACTACTCTCTCGTAGAAACATATATTCAGTGCTGCTATACTCAGTAGTGCCATCGCTACTCATGCACATGCTGATCGCCTAAACTTCACAACTGTCTCGTCTACCTCTACAAAAAGTAAATGCACTGCTTTGTTATGGGTAGTAGCCCTTGTGATGGAGTAATTTTGAGGTCAACCCACGGCCAGGGCAGGGAATAACTTCTTTTCTTCCCCTCCTTTTGCCGCGCATAGCTGCAGAACCAAGCACGGCTGCTGCCTTCCTCATTGAGACCTGGTTGCCAGTATGATCGGTATGCTCTAGCTTCACAGACAGATTTAAGAACCCCCCCAAGCTGACCTCAATGTTTTGACCACGTCCTTGGCCGGCCATCAGTGCAGTTTCGCAAATTTCAGGTGCTTGCAGTCGTTTCTTTCTGGTCTCTCTACCTTGCCAAGTCAGTCCTCGTGCCTCAATTCTCGGTTTTTATTGCTATACTAATGTCGTGAAAGAGGAAACAAGCATGGACCCCCGAAACTCCGCAAGCTCTCCCGGGCGTTCTCTGGCCTTTTCACCCCGTGGCAAACAGTAATGATCACGCTACTTTACCTGTACATCGCTCGCAATTTCGATTCTCTCCTCGATCTCGAGTGTCCCGAGCCGCTCGCCAATCTCTATACCCGGTCTTACTTCCGCGCGACATGGGTTATGACCGCCCTCGATGCTGGGTTCTGGACTGCTATGCGCATTCGCAGGAAATGGTTGCGGGACTTGTCAAGCGTTGTCTTCTCATTATACTACCTGATAGCAGCAGAGAGAGCCGATGAGAAAGTAAGGAGAGTGAGAGGAATGTTGACATTAGAACATCTTAGAGTGAGTTGGAATAAGGGCAACACGCCGTACCTCAAATTCCTCTCCGTGTTGTTACGCCCACGACTTATGAAGTACCCACCTCGTGCAATACGCATACCGCGGCCTGGTGGGGAACCAGTGCATGCATGGTTATATTTCGATGGGCCTCTGAGTGCACTCAAAGACCACACCAAGATCGTTATTGACGTTCCTGGTGGCGGGTTTGTTGCAATGGATCCTCGAGCCCATGATGATAAATTATTTGCATGGGCTGGCAAGACTGGCCTGCCGGTACTCAGTCTGGACTACAGGAAGGCACCGGAGTATCCTTATCCGTATGCGCTTAACGAATGTTTTGACGTCTATCGTGCAGTCGTCGCTAGCCGTGGTAGACTTGTTGGCTTGTCTGGAGAGGTGATGCCAAAAATCGTGATTGCGGGCGACAGTGCTGGCGGGAACCTTGCGACGGGAACAGTACTCAAAATCATCGAGCACTCTGGATCGATTTCGTCGGATAGCGAAGTCCCATTACCAATGCCCGAGGGTCTCATCTTGATATATCCGGGATTGGATTTCAATATTGTCAATTGGATGAGCGAGGAGCATATGTCTCTCTTCAAAGACCGCCGGATGCGAAAGACGAATCGGGACATGCTCCGACTGAAGAGCATGCAATATAACCATCTCGCCGGCACCCCCAATCACTCTGAGGGCGAAGATTTTGGGGCTGTACTTCCTAAGGAGCGTCCCAGGTCCGCCCCATACTCTGCCTCACTCACCGAACATCCCAATACAAACAGTGAACCTCCAGCATCCACAGCGACACCAGGCACCCGTCTCGCAATTACGTCTATGATATCCTATATCAATGACCGTATCCTCGACCCCGCAACAATGAGATCCATGATATTGCTATACGTTGGCCCGCACAATAGACCGTCGTTTGCCGATGACTATTACCTTTCTCCCATCCTTGCGCCGCCATCGCTACTTGCTCGATTTCCGAAAACATACTTTCTCACAGGCGAGCGGGATCCTTTGGTAGACGACACCGTTATATTCGCAGGACGGTTGCGGAAAGCCAAGGCCGAGGCCTACGAGAAGGAAAAGGAGAGGGGTGAGCATTTGGCAAAGGAATTCGATGACAGGGATGTGGTAGAGGTAGCCTTGATACCTGGGATTTCCCATGGTTTTATGCAATTTGCCGCTGCCTTCCCTGAGGGTTGGAGTCACATCTTCCGTTGCGCGCGCTGGATTGATGAGCTTTTCGAGCAATCCGATGCAAACGAAAAAAAGAAATCTACCACATCCAGTACAATGGGTTCTGGTGTTAAAGCGACGAGCTTGCGCCACCGGGGCGACAATGCGAAGTATGCTAAAGGGAAGGGCGCGAACTACCACCATAATCGCACAGAATCCTCTGGCGACGAAGCCTTGGAAATGAGGATGCCGTTGACTGCCAAACTAAGGGCTGAACAAGAGCTAAAGGAACGCCTTATTCAAGAGACCTTGGGAGGAGTATCGGACGAAGGCGCGACTAGAGGTAGGAGGACAGGCAGAGATAGAGGAAGATTGACACGGAAGAAGAGTTCGGTCAGTTTGGCAAGTGAGGACGATCTACTTGGCAGACGAATGCTGGGACTGGTCAGCGGACTGACCAGCATGGGAGAAGGAAACGGTGATATATAGATAAGGGAGCAAGGATTGTATCATTTCAATGCGCAGTCAATAAATGGCATTGTACAGTTTACGTAGTGATTAAATTCGACATAGATTCAATTGAAATATTCTAAATAAGTCGATAAGCTATTTTTATAACCCGCTTAATGTTTCCAGTTGAGAAACCGGAATAGCAATTCGCAGGGTGGAAAGGCAATGTTGACAATAGTATGTAGGACCTCTACGCCCATTTTGCCACGAAGGCCGGACGTCGCGGTGAGTAAGCTGTGCATTTGTCTTCTTGCACGCAAAAATAGGCCTATACCATAGGTTGAACCAATCCACGAAGGAAAGGAGGTAAGGGCCAGAGTGTTTGGCAAGTGGTTGCAATCAACACGAGATGAAAAGAATATTCCTACCTTGTGTAAATCGAGTTTGGTTACTGCGACATATAAGTCGACAGTAAAAATACTGCAAAGAGAGCGAGAATCCTAGTGCTTTGTTAGTGAAACTGATTCACCTGTAACTCTTATAAAACAATGGTTGTGTTGTTCATGTTCAGACATCCAAGGAAGAAATGCCCCTCATCTGCTTCGAAATAGGTTCAAATGAAGCTCGAGTAGAAACTGCGAATGTGGTACGGTTTTCATCATGACATGGTAGGGAATATAACAGAATAAAAACTTTTCTCACTAACCTTTATTGAGATCCAAGGAACTCGAGGGCGCCTCCAAAAAATAGTAATGTAGTTCCAGTTGAATATACTCCAGGGGGTTCGTGGAACTGCTCGCAGTTCATAGTCAAGTTTGAATTCGTTATAGCACAATACTGTACTGTTTCCAAGTTAGTTACTCGGTAAGCCAAAAACGAAGATGATTTGAGTTGAACAATTGCAGATGAATTGTTGATCTGGGTCAGACAGAATGTACTGGCAAGTAGCAGGTCAACCATGTCTGGAAGACCCAATGTTTTAATCATGGTCGATTAATTCTGGGAAAGAAGACAATAAAATATTGCTCTCATCATTCCAGATCATAAGGACTTTGGGGAGGGAGGCGTATAAAAAGATTACTAACCCGTGGCTCAGATGACGATTGGTTGACCTCACATGTTTGACACCAGTTCCAGTAATGGTACTGGGTGCTGTATGAGTAGGATTTGGTTGTGGTAGTAGAAAGAAAAATTATCAGCCGCGAGAACCATTTATATTTGGTCCCATCAAAACTCGCTTAAAAATCACTAGGACGGGTGTGGAGACTTCCAGTTCCGGATCACGTGAGCTAATCTATTCGCATCGTCGGATCGCCTTTCAGCACATCAAGAGGGTCTCCGTTCACGGGCGCGCAGTGGGAACCACAATGATGACGAGCGTCGCGCAATCGTACTCTCCACATCCGACTGGGTTGCCACAGCATCCAGGAGTTGCACAGGGGCATCAGATGGCTGGAGTGCATACCCAGCAAGGCGGTCCACCGGGTCCTGGAATGCCTCAACAAGCCTTCCACATGGGCGTTTCTGGGCCAGGAGTTCCACAAGTCAGTCAACCAGGGACGGCGATGGCTGGTATGTCTCCGGGGGTCAATGGACCTGGTGGACCGAATGCGCACGCTTTACAGCATTTAACACCAAGCCAAGCCATGTATCAACAGCAACAACAACAGCCACAAATGGCATGTACGTGTACCCTCTGATTTCTAGACGCTGCAACTCCCCTACAAGTCACCACAGAGAAAGAGTATCAAGCTAATATGCATTATAGTCGCGAACCCACAAATGCAGCAAATAACGCAACAACACCTTCTCCAGCAGCAGAATCAAGCGCGTCAGGCGCAAGCCGCGCGACAGGCGATTATGGCCCAGCAGCAGTATAATAGTGGCATGCCGATGAATATGGTGAATGGGATGAGCCCTGGCTTAAATGCTGCCCAATTTGCTGCAATGCGCCAGGCTGGCCCGAGAGGGATGCAACCAGTTCCGCTCCCTCAACACCTTCAGCAACAACAGCAACAGGCGCAGGCCCAATTGACCATGGAACAGCAGCAGGCTCAAGCTCAGCACCAGCAGCACCAGGCATGTAGCCCGATGTTATTCCATTCTACGAGAAAGTGAAGCACGACAGCTAACATATATTCGTTCTGTAGCAACTCCTAGCCATGCAACAGATGCAAAATTCCGGGGCTCACGGCGGAGGTCAAGGCCAATCAAACCAGATGAACCCTCAGCAACTTCAAAATCTCCAAATAGCCGCAGCCCAGCAACAACAACAACACCAGCAACATCAGCAACAACAGCAGCAGCAGCAACAGCAGCAGCAACAGCATCACCAGCAGCAGCAACACCAGCACCAGCACCAGCAGCAACAGCACCAGCAGCAACAACAAGCCGCAGCAGCAGCAGCTGCTGCCCAACAACCTCAGACTCCAGCACAACAAACCCAACAGGGGCCCCAGCCTCAGCAGCAACAACAGCAAACCCCGGCACAGCAGCAGCAACCGCCACAACCTCAGCAGCAGCAGCAGCAACAGCAGCAGCAGCAACAACAACAAGCAGCGGCGACGGCAGCAATGATGCAAGCTCGACCACGGAATCAGATGTTAAAAGGCCAATGTCTACTGAGACTGATGCAATTTGGCGATCACCTCAGTCAGTTTGTGGTAAGTGGGAAACAGCCATGTATTTAACTGAACCAAATTATTAAACTGGACGTGCAGGCAACTAAACAACAGAGCGATCTCAATTACTGGACCAACTTTGTGGAGACTTTTTTTTCTCCTACAGGGGTGTTGCGCCATTCCGTGTGGATTGTCGACGAGCAAACCACGAAGCAATATGAGATCACGTTTCCAGCGCTCGCGAGGTACTTTTGTACGCATTTTGAGAGTGGGGTGAAGAATATGCAGTTGATCATGGAAAAGGGGACCGAGAAGGAACTACCAAACCACTGCAATTATATCTCCAGCGAGAAGTCGAGCTTTATTTATTGGTTCGAAAACGGCTCACAAGTAAGTGCAAACAAATTACGTTGAATTTAGTGTCCCTATTGATCTAATGGATTTTAGTTGGTTGCCAATGGAAAGCTGAAGGCCCAGTTTGATGCCAACCAGATGATCGAACTATTAGAGTTCGAAACCAACAACCATGAAGAATATCTCCCACGGACCAGGGTAGTCGATGCAGCGCGGCCACTCCACGAATGGCAGAAAGACTGGCAAAAGATCAATGCGCCAGCCGATGGTAAACAATCCCCAGAAATTAATAAGAAGGGGAAAGCAAGGCCGTTGAAATCACCACCCAGTCAACCGCCAGACATAGATATTCCGGATTCGAAGGTTAAACTTAATATGGGCATCACACCTAGTGTCTTCCGCTTCCTTGAGGTAAGTCGATATCACTAAGTTCATAACTATATACTAAGAGCAGACAGTTGGCAGAAGTCATGGGTCAGATGAACCCCCTCTTCTACTACTCGCATCAACATTCATCTCTTGCTCCCTACTCCGCCCTCGATCAATACGTTGCGAACGTCTCTCAAACCGCTTCCCTGAACCCTTCTACCCTCCCTCCAGGGTCAAGAACGCCATCTCTAAACGCATTTACACTATCGAGCCCAGCGGCAGCTCAGATGCCCCTACCGGATGGTACAAACCCAATTCAAAATATGAACATGGTCTCAGGAAATATGCAGCCAACGGCAATGGCACTACAGCAGTCCCAGCAAGGCAGTAGCAGTGGGGTATCTGCGAATACAAGTCCGAATACCAGCAACAAACGTAGGAGGCCCAGTGAGGAGATGAGTCACGTTAATGGCGCTCCAGCAGTAAAACAGGGGGCGGTGGTCCAGGCTGGGGGTCAAGCTCAAGGCCAGGTAGTAAATGCAGGTAGCAAGGTTAAACCCAGCCCTCGGATTGGTGGAAAGAGACAAAAAGGGGGGCCCGCATGATGTGTGGGCGAAGTCAGAGCATGGACAGCAATAGCCTCATGGGCAGTAGCGGCTCATGGTTGGGGATTGCGGGTGGATATGCGGCAATGATTGATATACAAGTGCGGCGCAGGCGTTCTTATTTGGTCTCTGTTTATTTGGGTTGGCTCAGACGGATGGCGATGGAGGTGTGGCTACTTGGCGCTTATATTGTTTGTATATCACCGATTAGGGCTGCTATGGGCTTGGGCAAGACAGCTGGCGTTGGCGGAAATGGAAAGGATAATCGGTTGCATCTGGGCTTGGGCCAGATCGAAGAGGGAGCACGCGCAGATATCATATCGCTCTCATCGCAATAATTATGGATTAGTAGCGTGGCAGCATCGTTATTAACATGGTTTAGATCTGGCCATGGACGAGTGACTCGAGATTAGGCGCCTTTATACCATCTGGTTGTTTGTGTGTTCCCTGGTACCCTACCTCGTGATACTTGATTTTGATCCTTTCAAGACGAGCTGTTTTTTTTTTCCGGCTCGCACTTATACATCCTGACTAGTTGGCCTGGTCCGTTGAACTACAAGACATGTTGATTTAACTTGCCTTATAACACCAAAAAAAAAAAGCGGGTATCCCAATTATGTGCACATATATATAAGGAAGTGGTTGTAATTCAATGTTTTTATTACTGAAGTCTTGGTGAAACACGGGTTGGTTTGGCACATGGTATGATATTTGAAGCCTCCAAACATTGTATGGGACGTCCCATTGTATGAGCCTAGCTAGGATCTATCCTGGTTAGCGTAGGGCGGGCCTCGCCAGGCGTCCCCATTCGCCTCGGCAACGTCATTGAGCTTCCCAACGATAAGGGAGCGTACCTTATATGCGCCTCGCCATAAACAAACAAAAACATATTCACCATGATACTGCAGCAATAATCGGAAGCTTTTGATGATCGCATTACTGGGCGTTTGCATCAAGTGTTTAAAGGCTGGCACATCGCCATGCTGTCCGCGTTTATAGCTCGTCCTATAGTCGAGCTCAAGGCACGAGATAAATCGAAGATTGAATCCATACTTGCATATGGTTGGGACTACCTGACAATAACCCCCCTAATTCATACGATACTAATATATTGATAGGCGACAGGCTGATAGTTGGGCTAAGTACTGGAAACCTTAGAATATATCGGGTGAACGAGCCAACAGTCGACGTCCAACACAATGGAGAGGGGCCTTGTTCGGGGCAGCCTACGGCACCCTCGACCGCAAGACCGGTAGACCTCCTTCGTGAACTCGATAAGTTCTCACCAAGAGCAGTTGAGCAGCTGTCAAGGATCAAGGAGGCCAACATACTTATTTCCCTTTCGAACTACGTCGTGTCCATTCACGATCTGCAAACCTACGAGCTTCAGGAGCAACTACCGAAAACCAAGAATGCCACAACCTTCGCGATCACGTCAAATATCGTGAAGGATGCCACCACCGGAATACCTGAGATTATATCTAGACTAGGTGTTGCCGTCAAACGGCGACTGCTCGTGTGGTCATGGCACGAATCGGAACTCTCCCCAGACATTGTCGAGATCACCCTTGCTGCCGCTATTCGTACACTGTGTTGGGCATCTGCAACAAAAATAATATGTGGCATGAACACTGGTTACGTAATTGTTGACATCCTTAGCCAGGAAATAGACGACATTGTGGGACCGGGAGCTATCGGCGGCCCTGGTGCCTCTGATGTCGGCCGGTTTGGGAGTGTTGGGACAACCAGCATGGGATACATGGGCCTGGGTGGATATACGCCCAAGCCTCTTATCACTCGTCTCAGAGACGGTGAAATATTATTGGCCAAGGATATCAACTCCTTATTTACAGATACAACTGGAAAGCCACTTGAAAAGAGGCAAATCCCATGGCAGCAAGCGCCCGAGTCAATAGGATATTCATATCCGTATTTGTTATCGCTACAACCGGCATTGAAAGGCATCCTTGAAATACGAAACCCGGAGACACTGTCGGTCCTCCAGCAAGTGAGCTTGCCGAGTGCAAGTATATTGCACTTTCCTCCGCCAACAGTAAGTCTCTCACATGCTGGTAAAGGGTTCCATGTGGCCAGTGATCGATGCATCTGGAGAATGGAGGCTACGGATTACGACTCCCAGATCACTGAATTAGTTGACGGTGGCCAATATGATGAAGCGATTACTATTCTGGACACGTTGGAGGATGCTCTCCTACAAGATAAAGAGGGCCGCTTAAGAGAGATAAAAATGCAAAAGGCACAGTTCCTATTTGACCAACGCAAATATCGTGCTGCGCTTGGTCTTTTCACCGAAGTATCTGCACCCCCAGAACGAGTCATTCGGCTGTATCCCAAAGTCATCGCCGGGAGCCTGTCTACTATTCCTGATCCCGAGGAGCATGACGACGAGGGTGGCCACGATGAAGATGGAAAGGGACAAGACGACCAAGCAACAGATCTATCGATAGTGGGATCGCCCATGAAAGGCTTTGTTAATAATTTTATAAAACAGCACAAACAAACCCCACCCGACGCTGCGTCAATAACATCCCTTAAGTCTGGCCAAAAGGGCGACTCTGACGGTAGCGAAACTGCAAGCCTTAAGACTAAGCCGATAGAAGATGGCCCACTGGAAGGGAAAGATCTGGTATCTGCTGTCCGTGAGCTCAACGCGTTCCTGGTCGACACCCGAACCAGGCTACAGCGCTTCATTGAACCGGGGGGTGGGGGATTGAAAATCCACGCAGCCAATGCTCAAAATGGGACCTCCAAGGCAGCATTTGAATCTCTACTCGTGTCTCCATCGTCACCAGCAGACACTGATATCGAGCAGAAACTAATCGAGACTGCCAAACTTGTGGATACGACACTTTTTAGAGCATATATGCTCGTTCAACCTTCTCTCGCTGGGTCACTATTTCGTCTACCCAACTTCTGTGAACCGGATGTGGTAAACGAGAAACTGCTTGAAAATGACCGCTACAACGACCTGGTGGACTTCTTTCATGGGAAAAAACTACACCGAGAAGCTCTAGAGCTTCTAAAGAGATTCGGGAAAGCCCAAACAGCAGAAGAATCAGGCCCTACTCTCCAAGGGCCCCAAAGGACAGTTGGATACCTCCAAAATTTGCAGCCTGATGAAATTGATCTCATCCTTGAGTTTGCCGAATGGCCGCTGCGAACTGACCCCGATCTCGGAATGGAGGTCTTTCTGGCGGATACAGAGAACGCAGAGACATTGCCGCGAGATAAAGTTGTGGAATTCCTAGAAGGTATTGATTCCAGTCTCGTTGTGAAGTATCTGGAGCATGTGATCAATGAACTCAATGACCTCACACCAAGCTTTCACAACCGACTCGTCAATGCATACATACAAGGGTTGTCGAGTCGAAAGGATAGAGATTCGGAGAGCTGGAAGACCCTAATGCAGAGATCTCTTGCCTTCTTACGTTCGAGTAAACAGTACTCTCCTCTGAAGGCGTTTGGATCAATACCTCGCGACGGTACGTAACTATGGGAGTAATTGAAAACACGTACTGATTGAAAAACAGATCCTGACTTCTTCGAGGCCCAAGCTGTGGTTCTCAGCAGCATGGGACAGCACAAACAAGCTTTGGAAATCTACGTATTTAAAATAAAAGATTTTGACAAGGCTGAAAAGTATGTGATCAAATTCCTTTCCTTTCCTTTAATACCTAATCTTATTCGACATGTTTTAGTTACTGCAATTCCGTTTATCTCCAGTCAGAATCTTCCGACTCGCCTACCAATCGCCTTGAACCGACCTCAAATTCCACCGACTCCTCGCCATCAATATACCACACCCTCCTATCACTGTACCTCACACCTCAACCACCCCACGAGCCAAATTGGGTGCCGGCGCTCGATCTCCTTTCTAAGCACGGCTCGAGGCTCCCCGCTTCAAACACATTAACACTAATCCCGGCTAACCTTCTGGTCAAAGATTTGGAAAGCTACTTCTGCGGTCGGATACGTGCTGCCAATTCGGTTGTCAATGAGGCACGTGTTGTCACTGGCTTGAGGAAATCCGAGGTGGTTAGGGCTCAAGCAGGTCTCCTTTTGGGAGAAAGTGATGGGAGCGGTGGAAGAGCAGACTCGACTGGTTCTTTCAATGCAGTCGGAACTGGCAGCGGTAGAAACCGTCACGTTGTCGTTGGTGAAGAGCGGGTATGTGGCGTGTGTCACAAACGCCTGGGTCGCAGTGTTGTGTCTGTGCTGCCGGACAATACGGTTGTGCATTATGCTTGCTCGAAGCGCGCCGTGCAACGGGGTGCGAATCTTGATAGCGGGTTGGGTGCTTTAAAGAGGAATGGAGGAAGTGCCGCGCGCGGCCTCAATAGAACAGTTTCATGACGCGGGGCGTTATTGTATAGGGTATATAGCGAATCGCCGAGCAATATCAGAGAATAATACCATGCCAAGTTGAAGGCAAGTATGCGTACGCATGGCATAAGATGAACAGCTTTTAATCCTCCGCCATGCCCTCCTCGCCGTAGTTTTCCTCTTCTGCGATTTCGTCAACTACACCCTTCCTGGACGATGTAGCCAAGTCGGAAGCCAGCTGAGCCTTGTCGTTTTCCATTCGAGTCGTCAGCTCTGTATTGATCAGGCCTTGCAATTTGCTGGTTTCACTTCGAAGAGCGGAGATGTAACTGATGCGTTCTGAGGTGGTATTTGAGGTTAAGAACGGTATTGCAGCGGTGTGGGAGAAGGTCGGGTTCGTTGGGGAGTTATAAGCTGCACGGAGGGTCTGGGATGAGTCTGCCATTGCGAGCTGTTTGTATAAAAAGCTTGTCTGAGAGTAGTATCAACTGTGTATATGTATGTATATTGCACATTTATGTGTTGTCGTCGTGATAGTAGTAGTTTGTGAAAATGAGGGGTGGTTACCATGTAGAGCAGAGTAAAGTGGGCTGGTGGGTAGTGGGGTCGTTAACACTCGCTGCTGTTGGCCCGATTACCTCGACTCGAACCATGCTCGATGGTTCAAGTCGAGGTACCTACCTACCTAAGAACCAAGAACCAAGAACCAACTACTATCTCTCTACCTTGAAAGGCGCTCTGGAAGCCTTGTGTGGTTTGTTTGTACACACATTGGCTAAATCCTCCCTCCTTCTCGCGCCACCCTTCCTTTACTTCATATTCTACATCATCGACGACAACGTCCAAAGAACCCCTTCTTTATACTATCAGCAACGGTCGTACTCGACTATGCTGATGTCAAAGACTGCCTCGTAGTGGCCCAGCACTACCCCACTATCTCGTCGTGCCAACCCATGTCCGTCCGAGACAACGCGCATAATGCAACCGTCAGCCTCATCAAGCACAGGCCAGCGAATACCTGGAGCGTTCAATCCCATGACAACCTCATCCTCGCCTTCTCTCTCGTCGCAAACGCGCCAACAAATCCGTAGAGTCGAATCCTCGGATTTAGAGCCTATATCGCCAGTAACTGGGCGTTCTATACACAGCGCGGACAATCCTCAGGATGCATCGCCAGAGCGGCCTCCAACCCAGTCTTCCCACGCTTTTCACGACAATTCATACGAAAGTCCGAATTCCAAGTCGAACAATTTGAGTTACTCCAACCAGCGACCCCATTTAGTTCTACAGCCACCGGCTTTGCCATTTCATTCCGACTCTTCCCAACGACAACCACACAGCCCAACAGGCGAAGTTCGCGTGCACCAACGGAAATACGCACATACCCAGGGCTTTTTTGAACCCTCGATACCAACAATCTCTATTCCCAGCCCCAGTTCTGGCGGCAGCTCAGTCATAATGGATACTGCCCAATCCCCGCAACAGGCCCTGAGCGCAAGCCAGATTGCTGCCCAGGCTGCTATGCAGCATCAGAACCACCAGCGGAAGCGCAGCCAGACGTTACCGGTGGAGAATGTATACGGACAAAGGCGACCATCTCGCGGGCCTGTAAGCCCGCCGCTTCTGAGTGTGACGGAGGCGTCCGGGGAGCGTCAGAATGGTTTTGGTGCGCCTCAGGCCGGACAAGGAGTTGTTCATGGTGGGCAGGTGTATCGCAATGGACTTCTTGGTGGTAGTGTGAATGCGGCCACGACAGCTGCGAATGTGGTGTTTGCAAGGAGCCCACAGGCAAGCCCGAGCCTCGCGACAGTTGAGTCCATGCAGCAACAGCAACATCAGCAATTTAAGGAGCCCGACAAGCCAGCAAAGGCCGAAAAAAGCAAGGTCAAACTATTTTCACGACCAGGGAAGTTAAGTGGACTTGGGAAGGAGAAAGATAGCAAAGATAAGCAGATGGGCAGCCCGAACAAGTTGGGATTTGGCACCCATCAGCCCCAGAGAGCCAACATGAGTACTCACAGCCTGGCGGATTCCAATATAAGTGGTGCAAGTAGTATGTACAGTCTTGCAAACTCTAGCAGTGCTACTATTCGCCCCATCGACACATCCTCTGTGGCCGAGAAGGAGCCGGGCAAGGAAAAGAAGCACCACCACTTTCTGTCACGACAGAAACAGAAGCTAAGTGGAAAGGATGACCACCACCTGCCATTATCATCTGCGAACTCAAATTCACGACCTGTAGACCCAAACGCGCCGAGCAGCTTTTACAATTTCAACCTCCCCCCTAGCCCGGGTCCAACAACGACAAGTTTTAGCAAGTCAATGAGTGGCCTCGACCTCCGCCATGGTGGGCGTGCGCTACGTGAAAAGAAAAGAGAAGAAAAGAGCGCTGCTAACCACAGCTTTCAAGAGTCCGTGTTAAGAGAGAGCGAAGCCAGTAGCGATTGGGTTGGCGCCTCGTCTCTGAGCTCTCCAGCCGCAGTGTTGCCTTATGCTGGGTTGCCACCCTCAGCTTATCCGGCTAGCATATATGGGGGGGATTTACCAGATTTGGCCAGGTATGGACTGAATAATATGAGCCCTGATGATGCGTGGCCACTTTTGAAAAGCAAGATATTTGCTGTATTCCAAGGAGAGGACTTGAAACTACCAATCGAGGATTTCAACCGGCTTGTCTCGTAAGTGGTCCCTACTGGATTCTAAATCATGCCTAACCTAGCCAATGCAGTATACATATTCAACGCTGCATCGTAAAGCGAGCACCAAACGTTATTATAGATGATATTCGTGAGCTGCTCGCTACAGGGTTTCTATCTATCGATGCCACACTCCGGGCAACTTCAGACGAGCGCCTAATCCCGCGCCTAGTTGAAATGTGGCTCTTCGTTTTCACGTCTG
This sequence comes from Pseudogymnoascus sp. VKM F-4281 (FW-2241), assembly GCA_000750745.1. Lineage (NCBI taxonomy): Eukaryota > Fungi > Ascomycota > Leotiomycetes > Thelebolales > Thelebolaceae > Pseudogymnoascus > Pseudogymnoascus sp. VKM F-4281 (FW-2241). The sequence continues at coordinate 17,853 of JPJV01000604.1, forward strand.
TACTTCCTAACCTACAATCTGTTTTTCTACCTCTTGATCTTGAGTTCGAAGGATGCGGGCCCCTGATGAGCCAAGCAGCTGCTAGGGAGTTCTGGGGAGCCTTGCCGATATCAAGTCTATCCAACGGCGGCAGCAACCCGACGCCAGTGCCAGCACATTATCTACTCTCTATCCGCCGCCTGGTTCTCACCACCTATAGAGATGTAGTGATTCTTCCGCGCTTTGAGATTCTACAGACATTATTCTCTCGACTAAGCTTGGAGAGCATAAATTTCCCTCCTCAGCCGTCATATTCGCAGTCGCCAATACTCCCATCTTCGCTGTCCACCTCTCCGCCTGATGTTCGACCAGGGACTGCAATGTCTCTCGACCCCGCCTTCTCGTCGTACGGTTCGCAATCCACAACACTATTGAATGGCAGCGGGACAGGCAGTGATAGCGTAGGAGCAAGAAGCCGCGGTGTCAGCAATGTAAGCTTTGGCAGTGACCAACGAGAAGCTGTATATGCACAGTCCACCAGACCATTTGCACCTAGCCCCATGCTCTCAGGTAGCGGTTTGGGCCTATCAGGGAGTACGATAGGTGCAACGACAAGCCAGAGAGAAGTCAATGCCGAAGATTCCAAGCACGTTACCGACACGGTGGGTAGGATGCTGCAGTGCATGAGTGTTCTTGCTGCGGTGGGAATTATTGCAGGAGATGGTAGCGAGGCCAAGGTACAGAGAGAGGTAACGCCTACAAACACAGGAACTGGCGGTAGAGCAAGGGGGTATAGTACGGCTTTGGTAGAGGACGAAGTGGCGCAGGACAAGATGGATCGGCTGTGCAAGGCACTGAAGCTGAACTGGCTCGGACGCGGGCGTACGGGGAGGAATAGACGCGGTTTAGTAGGCGGGAGGATGAAAGTTGCCGTACCTGGCGTTGGTGCATAAGGTGGGACTGTTTTTTACTGGACTGGGTGGACTGGGTGTTTTAAGAATTGGACGAATTCTGTTGCGAGTATGGCGTACGGTAATTATGGAGGGGGCATATATCTGTGATATCTAGGCGAAGACGTGGATGGACAGATGGACGGGATTTTGTTGTTTGGGCGTTTTAGCCAGGTAGCATTCTGTATGATCAGGTGCTGGTCAGAAGCTCCTTTGACGTGGGTAGTGGGTGTATGAGTATGAAAACAATCGAAGCCTCGCAGAATACGGATGTTGTATCTGCACCTTTTGACTGCTGATCCATTTCCCGAGAATCGATAATTGCCATATAGGTAAGCTATCTGTATAGCATTCCAGTTAGATCTGAGATGATTACTCTGTACAGCATAAGTATGTGCATTGACACGCCATCTCGCCCATACGCCCTATCCAGTACCCTCCATCTTCATACAAAACGTTGCTCATATAACTTCGTTGATAAGAACTTTCCCGACATATGTTTATCTAGGCCGGCCCGCTCTCTTTCGCCTTTGGAATCTTCTCGTACGCATTCGGGCTTCGCGACCTCCGCGACTTCTTTGTTTTACCGTCATGGTGGCACTCTCCGCTTGGGTCGTGGTCATGGTTATGCTTGTGTCGAGCGTCGGCGCGCCTCTTGCCGCCGGCTGGACGAGCTGAACCGTCGTCGCTGTCGGAGTCGGATGATGAATCGGAGCTCTCATCTGAGGATTCGTCGATTGAGGCTTTCGGTGGGTGGTAAATGCAGCATACTGTATCATTGTTAGATGTTGTTTGCGTGCGATATGTGTATAATCTGCTACGGAGAAGCAGTGGTGGAGGACAAGGGACAGCGACATACCTTTACTGCTTTTCCTCCCCAGGCCCTCATTGTCAATTACGTCCTCAGCCCATTGTATCCTCCTATCACTCCTCTCTCCAGGACCCCTCATTGCCCCACGAAGTCTTAGCACAGGTTGTTGATGTCGTGACGGAGATCGAATTGTCGTCGTCTGCGAAGTGCTCGACGTTGCAGCAGTTGCGCCTCGTTGTTGTGACGCTGAGCCCGCTGCGCGGGAATGTGGTGGCATTGCCATTCTGATTGTCTCTATCAAGCTGACGAAAGAGCTGAAAGAACCACTACACGAATCTTGTTGTTGGTTTCACGAGGCTGGATTCTGGCAGGTATGAGAGCTGAGGTGCTTTCTTTATCGATTTTGCCACCCCGCGGCTAGTGCAGGATGCGTTTATTTCGTGTGGTACGTGGCGTTGAATGCGACGTTAAGTGTGCCCAGCGACAGGAATGCGTGCTGCACGAATGTGAGGAGAAGGACCTAGGCAAATTGTTTGTTATGGATTATGGCAACGACGGGAGGAAACGTCCAGTTTTGAGGGGTTGCCAATGCCCCACGTCACGATGCAGCCGGCCCCAAAATATTTGTATGGGGTTCACTAGCGTCGTTTGCGGTGGTGATTGGGCATTGCTTGACGGACCGATTGTACTCTAACCGGGACATTTAGTGCACATCAAATAGTCTTCTATTCACTATGTAAAGGCCTTGAGGCCTGGGGAAATGATACTTTATCATACAGATTTGAAATTCGTGGTGTGGATGGAGCCCAACCCACGCAAATCCGCCCCAACGCCTTGCTCTATGAACAGAATCCCCATTCAGAATCGAAGACGCATTACCAAGAACCCGCATCACAGCCTGGATGCAGTACTGACGTCCGAACAATATTAATTCTTCCCAAGGCGCTCTCGCTCACTAGGTTCTCAGTATCTTACAATACCACCTTGGGCCTGTCATATTACCGGTGGCTGTTCCTCTGGTACACCTAGTTCATCTTCGCCCTCCAATGCTATCGGTGGCAGTTGGGGAGCTATATCTGCGTCGGCTTGTGTGATCCCATTTTGCCGCTCCCAAACTTCTCGTCGTGTCTTCTCATCCTTAGCCTTTCGCGCCCTCTCGACCTCCTCAAAGCCACCAGCCTTCTTCAGCTTCCCTCCTTCGACAAAGTTCCCAAGCTCCTTCTGAAATTCCCCACCTTTCCGCCCTTCAAGCTCTTTCTGTCGTAACTTCTCTGCACGCTCTATCGCTTCCAACCTACCCTCGTGATTCGGTTGTAGTGCTCGGACTTCGCCCAAGACGCCCTCTTTGGCGACTGTTGGGTCAGCAAGCGTGACATGATTCAAACCCTTTGACAGAGCACGGCCACCACCACTAGCTCCTCCCGGAAGGTCCTTCATCTGTTCCTTTGTTGCTTGCTCCACAAGTGCGAAAGTCTGTGTTGCCTTCTCTAAGTCGTCCTGAAGATCGGTGGCCAGATCTTCTTGCATGGTGAGTTCTTCGCGGTCGTTGCACACAGTCTCAAGTTCCTTCTCCCAGATCTTGGTCCAGATTGGCCTCTCACGCTTGAGGTATTCTTGCATTTTCCGTAGTTCCTGCGTTGCGATAGAGAGGTCCTTGGCAACATTCTCAAGTTGGCGTGGGAGTGGTCGGACACCACGAAGGACAACATCCTTGCGTAGGTCTTCGACGATATCTTGCAAATCATCTACACGACCAACAAGCTTATCGGAATCGTCATTGAGGGTCTTCTTTCCAGTATTGACATAAGAACGGCCAGAATCGTTCTTCATATTTGGAACTGCAGCTCTGATGGCTGCATCGCTTACAGAGCTGGCCTTTGTCCGGATTGCAGACATCGAACTCTCCATGTTAGCCTGGAAGGACGAAAAGGTTTGTCTAACGACGGCTAGGTTCCTGCGTAGACTTTGTAGCTCATTGATATCGGCCTTGCTGCCCTCGTTCTTTGGAGAATGCGGCGGAATACTCCTGCCGGAAGGTTCTGCCAGTGGCGCCGCGGACTGGGGCATCATGCTAAGGCGGGTTATTTCTTTAGCCGCATCTTGCTGGCGTTCAGATACTCTTTGCATTGTCGTCTTTTGGTCATCAATAGCCGTCTTTACCCCCTCCACCATTTTCCTTAGCCCTCCCAGGCCTTCATCAATATGGCGTTTGACCTCGTCAAGAGCCTCAACGTTCAGGACCAGAACTGAGCGATCTTTGATGTCGGCGAGATCTTCAAGCTCGTGTCGAACTCCGGACACGGGATCCTGTATATAAATTTCTGGCAAATCCACTCCGTTATTATGCGTGTTCCATGCAAACTTTTCAATAAAAGCCAACTGAAGTCGCGCAATAGACAGATCATTATAGCCATCAGCCATGACAAACTTTTTGATTCTCGTTTTGTATTGCAGAAACAGAGTAAGCTCTTTACCAGGCTGGGGAGACTGCTCTGGCACAAACTCTGCATTTTCACTTGGCCCCATATAGGACGTCGGTGATTGCCTTGCTGCGCTGTCAGGGGTCTGGGGCGCATCTTTTTCTTTGGTATCATATAAGCTTGGGGCAAAAACAGGTACAGCATCAGTTGGCGGCCCCTGTAGAGTGGCACCCGAGATCCGATTTGCCTCTGCGGAGCCTTGCCAATCGAGGTCATTGCTGGCTTTCCGACCTTTATTTTGAGGTGTCTTAGTTCCTGAATCTTGCTGATCTGTGTTTGCACTTGGCACTTCCTGAGTAGAGACAGGTTCCGTAGCTTCTGAAATTCGGCTTGGTATCCGGTTTGAAGGTTCTTCGTTAATAACCGGGCTGGTCGACAGCTGCTTACTGTGCACAGTTGAACCACGTCCACGGACAGCGTTCATTGTCTCGCGGAGGTCTCTGCCACGATTCGGTATAGGAGAATTCTGAGGTGGGAGCATGGGCATGGGGGCCGCGGCCCCCAGGTGTTTGGATATTTGATAGGCCGAATATCTTCGTGATGCTCTTCGTTCAAGATCGCCCCCTCTTTGCAAAGCAGCCAATGCGTTCTGCTTTGGAGGCGGGGGTGGTGGGGGAGGTGG
>JPJV01000609.1:0-17254 GCA_000750745.1 Pseudogymnoascus sp. VKM F-4281 (FW-2241)
CGCCGCAACTCCGACACATCCACCACCGGCGCCGCCTCGTCATCCACATCCACATCCTGATCCTGATCCTGATCCTCAACCATAACCCACGTCTCGCGATCCACCTCCTCATTCCCACCCACATTAACCTCCGTCTCCAAAGGCTGGAGTTTCGCTGCCTGCTCTCCCATCTCTTCCTCTTCCTCCCCATCCCCCTCTCCCTCCCCCTGCTCATCCACCCTCTCAATCCCCTTATTCCCCATCAAGAAATCCCCAAAATACTTCACCGCGTTAAACGCCTCCTCGCCCGTGGGCACGATGTATTCTCCAGGCAGTAGGAAGCCGTAGCTCCCCGTGTCGCGGAGTTTGAGTTGGTATGTGTACCGTACTTTCATCTCGTGGTAGAACCAGTCGATTGCTGAGCCGCCTCCGCTCTCCATGCGGATCTGCTTCGTCCCCTCCTCTTTCTCCCCCTTCTTCGCCTTATTCTTACTCTTCCCCTTCTTATCCTTCTTCGCGACCACACTCCCCTCACACGCCGACGTCACGCCATAAAACTCCCCACTCGAGATCCTAATCGCCTTCGCCAGCCCCATCCCCAGCTCCTCCAGATTCTCAATCGTCGGCGGCTCCTTCTCGCACGAGTAGCTATACGGATACAGGACCTGCTGCGAGTAGGAGTGCATATCCAGCAACCCCACAAAGCGCGCGTTATTCTCCTCCACCTCCTTCTTCGCCCACTCCGCAAGACGATGCGATTCCACGGCCTGGAAGGGCGCGGAGCCAGGGTAGCTCTCCGAACAGGGGTTAGCTTGGAACGCGGAGCCGGCCCAGCGGTACCCGAAGGAGCGGTCGAGGTCGAGGCCGCGGCAGAAGCGGAGGTGGGTCTGCTGTCTGTTTTTGCGCCAGAGACGGTCTGCTTCCCAGGTGTGCACGTAGCCGTCTGGGTTCAGCGTGGGGATGAAGACCCAGTCGAACTCGTGGATTAGCTTTGTGATGGCGGGGGACTTGCCGTAGGCTGTGATGAGCGACCAGGCGATGTAGGTCACGGTTGAGGTGGAAATCCATTCGCGGGCGTGCAGGCCGCCGGCGATGATGATGGTTTTGCGTTTTGAGGAGGGGGAGGCGGGCGTGGGGTGTACGCCGACGCGGAGGGCGGGGATGGAGCGCCCTTCGTAGGAGAGCCCTATCGAGGTCATGGTGACGTGGGAGGTGAACATGGATGCCATGAGGCGCATCCAGGGGATGATGACCGAGAGGGGCTGGTAGTCGCGGAAGAAGATGTTGTCTGTTTCGCCGGAGGATTTGTGGACGGACGGCGTGAAGGAGGACCCGGCTGTGGGGGGGAAGGGGGCGCTGAAGGCGATGGAGGGGTAGGATTGGTAGATTGATTGCGCGAGGTCGGGCATGAGGTTCGAGTAGGCTTTGTGGAGGGATTTGGGGAGGAGGCCGAGGAGGGATGGGACCTGGGGGTTGGTTAGTATATATGTTTTTTGAGAGGGGGGCCACGTCGATATACTCACATCGTCCTCTGCCAACCGTATATCCGCCCAGTTGTTTGTAAACTCCCACACATCAAGAAACAGCGTATCCGCCGCTTCCGCCAGCGCAGCCTCTTCCTCCGACGTAGAGATGTTAAACCTCAGCACCACATCGCCACCATACTTCGCCAACAACGTAGCAGGAAGCTGCGCGCTCAACGGCCGTCGATTACTCGTCGTAGGAGCCTGTCCATTCTCCTGCGCCGCCGTCGTCGTCGACGCCGTCTCAGTCCTCGCCTTCCCACCAAAGATCTTCTCGATCGCCGTGTCGCGCAGCCATGTCAGCTGCGGAAACACGCTGTGGGATCGGTGGTAGGGCGCCTTGGAGTCGTGACCGCTGAGGGACTGTGTGTTGTCGCCGGTGGTGGTGGTCCATGGGACGGCAACAACAGTGGGGACTGGGGCGAGGGTGTGGAGGAGGAGGAGCAGGGAGAGGAGCGAGGGCTCCGGGAGGGGGATTCGCATCGCTGCTGCTGGTGCAGGGTGTTGATTGTCTCCAAGCGGTGGAGACGCAATGGGGATGGTGACCCTTTTCTGGATGCGGGTTTTATGGAGGGTTTGGGTTTGGGTTTGGATCGGGGTGTTGTGGTTGAGAGGATTAGGATTGGGATTAGAATATTATGTTTTGGGGGTGCAAGGCAGCGATTTTGTTGGTTAATTGTGGTTATGGATGGGGGGAATTGATTGCAATGACGATGCTTCCGATTGGGTACGGTACTGGCGGGGTAACTTGGAGGTACTTCTGTCAGAAGAAGGATGCAGGCAGGATTGGAAGTACTGTGGATGTACTCGTATATAGTTTACTTTACGAGTTGCGAGTTGCAGTATACGGCGGTTTTTGCTGCCTCAGGCATGTAGGTTGCCAGATGCGATGCGGAAGCCGAGGCGGAGACCAACCGCCTAACGCGGCTAAGCGCGCCTTGGCTTGATAACTCTCACTTTGAAGCCAAAGTGGGATATATTTCTCGAGTGATCTATACCATGCCGCAAAGGTATCGTTTAGCGGAGCCGTGCGAGCCTTCCCTTAACGTCAATCTTACCTTTACTCTCCACTCAGCAAATACATGCATCTTATGGTAACTCCCCACTGGCATCCTTTTGTTCAGACGGTCCCCCAGGGTCTGAAAAATACGCCTGTTAGAATGCGGGGAGAGGGGCACGGGGTGCATCACAAACGAATTTCGTCACACGTGTATATGTAATGCTTCGCGAACCGCGAAAAATAATAATAATAATAATAATAATAATAATACATGGCCAGTCGGCACGCGCGTGCTCAATCCCTCTTCCCCCCCTTCGCCGCACTATCAGCCTCCCTAACCACGAACGAAAAATCTGTCTCCCCAACTAACTCCTTCACACTCTCCACCAGCTTGGCCAGATCATCCGCGATTAGACCACCCGCGACCTGCAGACACGCATACGCGCTATAGCCCGGCTCCTCCATATGTCTTGCATCCAGGATGCCCTTATCGAGCGACTCGAGCCGGCGGTTTAAGTCGTCGGGCTGCGGGATCTGGATGTAAGGGGGTAGGGTGGAACCCTGGGTGACGGAGGAGGAGAGGAGGGAAAGCGTGGAGGTGATTTGGTGGCTTGTGGGCTTGTCGTCTTTAACGAGCATGCTGAGGTCGTTGAGCCAGGCGCGCCGGGCTGCGGGTTCCGCAGTCGGGGGGAAGGGGGAGCCGCCGCCCTCCTCCTCCTTCGATGACCAGGTCTGTGTCGCGTAGGAGATGAGGGAGATGTAGTGCATGATGCTATTTTCGGATTTAGCGTTCCTGGTACCTTGTTTGTGCGGGGTGAAATTATAGATCGAAATAGGGGCGGAGGAAGAAAGGGGGAAATGAGAGAAACTTTAACGTACTTTCTAGATCGGAGGATGATGGCTTCATACGTCTCCCTAGGAAACTTACCGCCCACCGTCAGCTCCCACTTCTGCCAATCCGCATGCTGTTGTAGCGATGGCAGCAGCGTCACGAGCTTGCCGAAGATCTTGCGACAGGCTTTCTCCAACTGTCGACCGGGGGACTTCTTCGATTCCATATCCCCTTCCGTATTGTGTATCCTGGCCCCGGTCGTGGAAGTAACAACGCTGTTGTAGTTTGCGAGCAGATAGAGCATGGAGCCGAGATCCTTTCGAAGACAACTTCGATCTGAGAGCTGGTACGGGAATATCGTCCAGATGAACGCTACAAAGGATCCGCCTGCTACACAGGCTAACCGGAAAAAGGCGAGTTTGTAGGTGCTATAGGGCGTGTGTTTTAGTTGCCTACGCAATAACCACGGAGAATGAGGTAGGTACTCACGGATAGTAAGCCTCGCCAGTTGCAGAAGCCGCTTCAACACCAATCTTCTTAACCTGAAGCTCATATCCTAAAAAAATTCAGTCAGTTCTTTTTTGCCACATTTCGTACATAACAAGGCAAAGGGGGTGGGAGTGGTAAGTTACCAATGATCAAAATCTGCGTTACGATGGTAATAATCCAGGTTGGAAGGAAGCGAGGGAATTTCAGGAAGAAATACATCTCGAGGAATATGAAGAGCCAGAGGAAGACAAGTACCCCCGGCGTTTTTTCGTCAACGATATACCAGATGATGAGTGACGAGACGGTTGCGATTAACGTCCCCATGATCTGCCCAAAGAAGCCAAAAATAGCTTGGCCGGAGGTCATGCTCATGCCGATGGCGATGGTAATCAGAGCCCATACAAGACGTTGCTCTATGAAGAACTGCTGCGTATCCTTCAAGAACGCAATGATGCCCACGGTTAGAGTAGCACAGGCGACGCGGAATCCAAATGCAGACTCTGGCGATCCCAAGAACCTAGGAATTGTCCGGAGCCCATTGCCAAAATGCTGCCAGGCGGTCTGTGGCGGGAGATGTTCCGGGTCCTTGCGCTTGTTGAAACCGGAGCCCATGTAGACGTTGTTCATACCGGCTTCTGTTGAATCTGGATATACGGCGCTGGCGGTTGTTGCGTCGTCGCGGCGGCCCAATCCGAGAATCCATTTCTTAATTCGACGTTGGTGTGGGACAATGAGTCGTTTTTTTTTCATCGTGCCATCTTCGATCTTTTTGTCTGCAAACTTGACGAAATTTAATATCGCTATACCGGTCGAGTAGAGCTAGGGCTATATTAGCATGGCGAATTAGATTCTCCATTCCATCCCAATACAGTCTGCTTTAAAGAAAAAGTAACGGCCATAGACATATGGTATAAAACTTACTAGATGCTCCATAAATAGAATCAGATACAGCTGTCGCTGGTCTCGGCGATGCTGAGCCTCATCCGGGGTGAAGTTATCGCCGTCGCGGGGGACGCCCTTTACACTGCCAAATGGGTCTTCAGATAAGCCGTTCTGCCGCGCCCACGACTTCATAGTTTTCCCCCGTTTACTATAAAAGTCCAGCATATTCCGATTTAGGTACCTGGCAAACTCCGCATTGCCAGGCCTTGGATCGGTGCCCTCCTCCTCCACATCACCTCCCTTCTTCGCCTTCTTCGGCTTTGGCAAGATCTCTAAAACAAGACCAACATGCTCCATCCCCTCATCCATAGCTGCCACGGCTACGGCGAATGGCTCGTGCAAGGCCTTCATGACTTCGTTCCAGACCTTCTTCTCCCCGGCCTTCGCCGCTTCGTCAAGATGTTCCCAGGACTCCGCTCGATCGAAGGAATTCTGCTGGTCTTCAGCCCATCCATGTCTTTCGGTAACCCGTTCGAATATATCTATGATTGTACTCATACCCATGAGAGGAATTGTGATGTCACGGAATAATGTGAATATCTCATCCATGTCCTTGGCATCCAGCTTTCCCCATGCATACTCCCTCTTCGCAAATTCCATGTCGCCGTGCAGTTCCCCATGTAAGCCAGTCAGGGTTCCGATGAAACCCTTCAGAGCTTTTGCTTCGGCTGTCTCCACTGGTCTAGATTTAGATTTTTTGTCGCCTTTCTTCTTCTTCTCATCACGCTTCGCATCTGTTGCAGCAAACATATCGCTGCTCTCTAAGCTTTGGAGGTAGGCCGTTTGTGCCTGTTAAATGAAGTTAATGCTAGTAGTCCTGAATCAAAAAACTGTAGCAGGCAGCAAAATGTGCTCTAACACAACGGTAAAAAAAACATGGAAACACACCTTCAGAGCTTCCCTAATCGCCTGCACATATTGTGCCTGTTCCTTCTGCACAACCGCCCTAGAGGATACCGGGACTACAAACAGAGACACGGCAGTTGACAGAGCAAAGGCGCTCAAGTGGACGGTTAAAAGCTGTCGTATGAGCCCCTCGACCTGTTCCATCGTTTGGGAGCTGGCTCCTAATGTTAATGCCACATTCGAGAAGGTGCTGTACATTATCGCCGGAAACTGCAGTGCCGGTATCTTGGCCTGCATAGCGTTCACAAAGTAGATGTTGGCGAAGAGCCATATGGCACACACGGCTGCCTGGCTTGAGTTGTATCCCGCTATAGATCCGGGTGGAGTTGTATGGTTCCTCGCCTGTATTCCGCTCCAGAGACCCAATAGCGACACGGCGCTTCCAATGCAAACGGCGAGGATGTTGAGGATTAATGTTTGTATGTACTGGGCGCGAGGCATGGTGGACATCGAGAGCACGGTGACGAGAGGGACGAGAAAGCCCAGAGTGGTGAATATATTTGCGATGTCAGTGGACTGATACCAGGCGACCGCTATGATGGGGGCGAGAGATCCTCTATATTTTACGTATTAGCCTCCATGTTATCTCTCATAGAATATCCTAAATAGAGACATATTTACTTGAACATCATCTTGAGAATCCCTAAATCAAGATCAAGCTTTGCCCATATTCTCTTAAGTTTAGATGGCCTGGGCTTCTCCTCGTCTTCAGTCGCCATCTCGACTTTTTTACCCCTTGGGCCATTGGAGTCCGATGCCTCGACAGACCCCCTAGTATCCCTCTCAGTATCTGCCGCTCCAACATTCCTGCTGTCCATTAACTCTGGCTCATCTCCTACAGCGGCTGACATGTTCGTAGGTCCAACAGTGGTTCAGTTGATTTCCACTGGTATATTTACGTGGTTTGGACATACGGCGGACCACCCTATATAATCAAGACGGCTGAACATCAGGCTTGACGGAAAGTTGCTAGGAGTCCCAGAACAACGGTAGTCTTTTGGCTTAGTGAGATGATCCGTAAGCGTAACCTGGCTTCGACTGTGATTGAACTCGGTGGCTCCATACCTATGTAGGTAAGAGCAAAACCACCGGTTAACCTGAGCCAAACGGGAGCTGGACTATTCGCCTGGGAAAACTGCAGTTTCAGGGGCATACTGTAGTAGGCACAGTGCCATAATAGGTAGGGTACTGTAATAGGCACTGTACCGTACTGTACTGGTCCTATTCGATCGAGTATTGGCGACGAAACTATGTCGCCAATGTGAGACCAACAATTCCCCACCTACAGCCGTTCCGTCAGGACGAACCCTTGTGGCGATGATGACAATGCAGCTGACAAGACAGCTGACAAAGATTAGTTAAGAAACCCCTCCAATCAACGCCATGTACATGTACGGCATTGTGACGGATGTAATTTGCCGTTAGAGTTTCCTTTCCTGTTACCTCTATGTCTCTAGCTCCCCTTACATCTATTTATGATTCCTTCGGATTCTGGCTTTCTGGCATGACCTGTTCTTGTGATTCTGCCAGCTGCCATAGAGAGAGCTAGACTTAGCCTTTAGCTACTCTAACAATTATAGACAAGCTTGCATGCACTACTATAAGGCCAAGTGCTAGTATGTATGTGCTTACAGTAATACTCGGCTGCACAAAGCAGCGCCCAAACCAACCAAAAACAGCACCCAGTTTGCCGCAAGGTAGTTTAAATGAGTAAAATAACACGCGGCAAGTGCGCATCAGGAAACCGCGCCCCCTCCCCTATCAGGAATCCCCCCGCATTAGGCAAGGCGCGTGCACCGACGCACCGCCGCTTCCGCGGGGTATAAAGATTCGCCCTCGCCACTCTCGCCCCGTCTCCTTTTCTTCCCTTCCCTTCACTCAATGCAAAGTCCGACAGCCAACACACACCGCTTCGCTTTGCGACGCTCTCACATTGGCTCGTGATGCGGGCTTAGGAGCACCGTTTAAAGTCGTAACTAGACATGACCTTGAAACGCTATGCCGTACTAAGTCTAGTGCAATACCCCGCCTTGGTCCGAAAGTATTACTAAGCAATTTATGAACGATCATACATTAGGCTAGCTGACTGACGCAGGAACACCAAAACCAGAGCGAGGTTGAAGGCAGGAAGCAGCTTCTCGTCTTCGACTTGAAGCAGCCGTTTTGGCCCTCAGAATATGGGTGCCCTCCAGCCCCTTGTGACTAAGTTAACGATGGCTTTCCTTATATTACTTTGTCGGCAGTGGGAGGCTGGTCCTCGACCGACAAAGACATAGAATGAACGCCGTTGTCCGCTGTAACGATCTGCTTTAATTAGAATGACCATCCCTTGTATTTGCTATCCTATGTTTAGATAATCCTTACTATCTGCAAATTACAGTTCAAATTACTAACACCTTTGTTCCACTCTTCGATGTCCCATTCTAACCCATCGATGAAATCTATTTCATCTTTTACTAAAGCAAGAAGCCCAACTCTTCGAAATATATCAGAACTCCCAGATATTGGTGTTATGATCAAACACAACAGCTCCTCTTGGTTCTGGCTCTTCATAGATCTAATTGGGAAACAGTATAGCTCTTTTATAGAGAAGTCTTCCATATCATCGATACAGCAAGCTGTTCCTGCCCCAGGAAATAAGCTTAGTGTGTGCTCTGGAAACATATCAAGTTCTGACATTCTTTTCAAGATTCCAGATACGAGGATATACCCACTACTCAACTCACCAGTACCATCATTTGTTACAGGTTCTACTGCGACAGCAAGGATCTCGACGAGTGGAGCTCCCCAGCTAATATCATGCCGCCCGCGGGGAAACTGGACTCGCCCCTCAACAGAGGCCCAGGACCATGATGGTGCTAGATATGATTAGTTCGTCGGTATGACAGTAGCAAAGGAGGCAGACTAACCTCGATATGATTTTACTCTGAAGGAGCAATTCCAGTTTACTTGGCGTCCCTTCTCTATATACCACAGGAGGTCGAATGCCAAATTACGTTCCCACAGACCAGCAACGTAGTTGTCATCAAGTAGAGATCTCATCTCTTTAGCAATTCCAGAAAGAGCGATTAGCTTATCTGTACCTTTCGTTAAGCCGCTGATCATGAAACTCTCAACCAATTTCGTCCATGGAGCGTACTTATCGGAACCTTTAGTTATTTGAGTCGCCCAGGATTTGGGACATAGTTCTGAGTCATCCTCGTAATCGTCCGGCTCAAAATCGGCATTTGGACCTAAACCTTGAGGAAATGCTTCACAGGCCTTGAGTTCTCGGCATTCCCAGAATAGCTGGCGGTTAAAGTATAATGTCCGGGGACTCAATAAACGCTCCTGAAGTACCCATCCTCGTCGATTCAGCGCAGTTTTTGAAACCCCAGAATGCCATAATTCATTGTAGAGACAATAATAGGATCGTTCGTGGCCTTTCCACCTTAGATTTACTTTAAAAGGCGAATGCAAAGAAGGATCTCTGTCGATAAATAGGCCTTCATAGCCCTCCGCGGCAGCATTGGCTGCAATATTGCAATATGATCTTTGGTACACTTTCCCCATTACAGCAGCTTCCCTTCGCCAATCATCCTCGGAGTTTTGGATTATGCAAAGAGAGTCAATCCACAAATATCTGATACCCAAACGCCTTGCGACGAGTATTGCATCTTTGAATGTTGTTGGCAGCTTGTCGAGCAAAATTTTATCTTGTAATGCAGTAATATTCTCCGTTGTAAGTCTCACCATCTTTTTAGAACCCCATGAGTGGCTGAGGGCTAGATAAGCATCTTTGCCAACTTCGAATTGTGTTTCAGCCGCAAGAACGAGGCGAGGAGCACTTTCAACCTTCTGAATCCCAACATCAATAAGCCGAGTAGGGAACCAGCTAGTTTGCTTAGCTGCTTGATTGCAACTTTGATGGGTGTTAATACACCCCGTCAACCACTGTGTGATTAATTTCCAGGACGCATCGGAAGAATTATTGCGTAATTGCTTCTTATCTCCAAGTACTAAATAATTGACACCTATACCACGTATAATTGTTACTATAAGAGAATCTTGGAGGTGAATTAGCTGGGATGAATTTACCTTCATCCGAAAGCAAGTCGAAATGAACTTGTACATTGTGGTGAAAATGGAGACCGTCAAATTTACCGCTTTCAGCATTCCAATGTAGCATACAGCTAACAAATTCAGAGTCATCTTCTATCCAATGGCGAGATTTCCTTGTAGATAATATACTATCCCATAAGATTGCACAAATAATACAACCTTTAGTCGCGGAAGATACAACATCAACGACAGCGCGTTTCATATAACAGGGCTGATTGCGCATAGATTCCTTCCAGTCATCATTAGGACGAATAAAAATTCCTTGACATTTCAAACACAGATTAGAGTTTTGCGTTTTAGCCGTCTCTTCTGAGCCACCCAGTAATGTGGATATTGTAGGTGGCATAGTATAAGCTTCAGAGACGTTCGTATTGCATTTCGACGAGCGTGGCTTTCTCGTTCCCTTGAATTCACGGCTCCTAGTTGCTCTACTAATACAATAGGGTAATATTGTGTAGTTGTCTTTGCTCTGCACTCCAGGTCTTGCCGCTGTGCTATTAGGCACCCGAGTGTTAGAGCAGCGTGAGATTTTGGAAACTCGGCTGCACAAAGCAGCGCCCAAACCAACCAAAAACAGCACCCAGTTTGCCGCAAGGTAGTTTAAAAGAGTAAAATAACACGCGGCAAGTCTGCATTAGGAAACAGCTCCTGCCCGCATTAGAAATCCCTCTGCATGCATTAGGCAAGGCACGTGCACAGACGCACCGCCGCTTTCACGGCATATAAAGATTCTACCCGCCCTCTTTCCCTTCCCTTCTCTGTCTATTCCCCAACACCCAACACATGCTACTTCGCTTCCGACGCTCTGTCGTCTGCCTGACATGCACCTAACGTGGGCGCTATTCGCCTCTTCTGGCGTTGGTCCACCTTTTCCAAGTTCCCCTCGGCAGATGATTTTTCGTAGAAAGGGGAGGGGGGAAGAAGGGCGTGAGGGGGATTAGCAGAGTCGTTCATTCCGAAGGGGCTTATTTTTTTTTTGGAGTGTTGATTATTTAGGGGATGGGGGGCGGTTTGTAGATGGGGGTGGCTGATAATATGCTGCATATACTGTAGTATTATCTTTGTTTGTGCTTATTAAACGAATAGAAAAGGGAAACTTATCCTTTGCCTTGAATTCACGTACATGTCAGCATTCCTACAATTTCTTTTTGTCGCTTCAATTTTCTCATTTCCTTTACCGCTCTCCTCCCTCTCTCTCTCCCTACACTCCGCTAGCTACGATTCACACATTCTCGAACACTAGCACATCCCATTCCGCCCTGGAGACCCCTCGTCCTAATCCCCCACATACTCCCCGAAATGTCGCCTCTAACCTCAGACCCTACGAGAAACGCCAACACACACCTCCGGTCATTACGCGTTATCCTAAGGGCCACAAGCTGACCGCACCGTCCCCGTCTCTGCCCACCAGCCTCACCACGCTGCCGAAGCCTTTGCTTTCGCTATCTTTTGAAGATTGGCTCTTTGTCACTGCGTCAGCTCTGTAAAGCGTCGACGTACTTGTTTCAATCCCCTGAAGAATCACAACTCATCGTGGAGACTAGGAGTAGAGTCCTCTAGGCTATATGAGGTGGGAAGCATATAGACTTGGACTCCAATTTGGTAAATTTCAGGATGTGTGATGCCTCGCCGAGCATTTTCGGCGGCGCCTGCTGCAGGCACAAAAACTGGAGGAATAGAGAATTTAAACTTGCCCTCTAGATCAGGAAAAGCTCTAACAAGCAGGGTACGCATCTTATCCATTGCTGCGTTTGAAGCCTCACCACTCAACACCACACCACCTACGTTGCTGGAGATTGTCTCGCCCTTTAATAGGCGAGCCTCAACAAAGTTTCTTATTATATACACCAGCTCTTCGGCTTGGATGTCGTCGATCTGAGTGTCCATTTCGTTAGTAATGTTTTGTTGAGCAATTGGACTTTCAGCTCTTTGATTCGAACTTTACTTACATTCTCTCCAAAACCATGAAGATGAAGGTTGTCACTGGCCCGTCCATCGAATTTGCTAATCTCCAGAAAGAACAGATCGAGATAAGTCTTGTGAAAGTCAACCTCTACTATATAATGAAACCACCTATCAAGGAAATTCGATCTCCAGCCGCAGTCTGCCAGTGGAGCAAAGTCTTCACAGACATCCAAACCATAAGCAAGTTGTATTCCATTCCACGAATTCGTTATTCCGTTCTCGAAAAGCATCATCCCCGCTTCCTTTGCCTGACTGGCTAACCCCACTAATCCTCCTCTACTGAAGTGTTGGGGAAAAACAATCATTCTGATGTCCATTCTGCTCTTCAACTTTCGTTCGGTCGCGTCTCGGATTTTCTTCAGAGTAGAGTCTATCAAAGACCGCAGTTCTGGATCGTTAAAATGTCTGATTGTTCTTTAGAAGCCATATATTATGAGATCTGACATTACAATACTGACTTGAAGTTTTTCTCGCTCATTAAAGTGAGTTGATAATAGTTTTGCCATTCTTTGCTGCTTTCGATATTGGCCACAGTAATTAGCTCGCCTTCGGCTGTGTAGTATGCAGAGGTTCTACCAAGAGTGTTAGTACGACAGGTTTGGGTTCAGAGTCAGACAACGCGGAGCAAATTGAGCTTACAGGCGAGTATATCCCAAGTTTATTCCAACTGGATAATCCTCAGCCATGGCTAGAACGAATAAGCAGGAGAAAGGCAACAGTAGCGCGGAGCATCGCTTGATTGTAGGAAGCATGACATATAGTGCATAAATTAGCCAGATAATTAAAACTGCTTCACTTTCGCATCAAATACAGCCTTTGTCGTTTGTGGGTAACGGAAATTCTGGCTTGAGCTCATCGAGATCAGAGATGTGTCTTATTCGGACAGGCCCTTCGGTTATGTTGGGTCTGTTCGACATATCGAAATTTATCGAGATCGTTTCGGGTGGCGTTATGGTAGTTTAATGATGTGATATATTACTTCTGAGTTTCTATATTTATCTCTATTTAATTCTCACGGCACTCTCTATAGCATAGCATCCTACTGCACTGCGTATTTTTTATTTTTTTTATTTTTTTATTAGTGATTAGAGAATGCTGTCTCCTATCCCCAACTAACCTCGCATCAGAATACTTTTTGATATATTTATTTATATATTTACGTATTTTCAAGCCAGAACACGCCTACTAACACCACGTTGTCCCCTTGCGAGTGATAGGAGGACTGAGGGGGAGCTGAGCCGGAGCTGAGGTACTTGAGCTGGGATGGGGATAGTCGAGATAGTACTTCGTCCCCCGCAGTAGAATTGGTATGTTTGCAAGTACCTCCACATAAATCCCACGCACCACGCACCACGCACCACGCACCACAACCCACACCATCACCAATCCACCAATCCACCCCCAATCCGTCCACTAATACATCACCAATCCAGCACCCTGATCACCCTGATCAACACTCCAGACGGCACCAAAGAGACACCAGAGACACGCGCTATTGCCTTTAGCAGCTTACTATACGATCCTCCATTCCTATCTCTCCGTCTCTCTCTGTGTGCGTGTGTATTTCCACAACGACAGAACACTCTCGTTCTCCTTTCTGTCAAATCAATCGTTTGAACTGCATACCTTTTTTTTTCTTCTTCGTGTATTACTGAATGCACTTTGCAAGACCACCACACCTTACCAATACTCTCGCTGAGCTACCTACCCTGACGTCTGTGCGACGACGACCCTGTACACCAACCAAATTCCCTCGCTGAACAAGCAGCCCAGCCTCTCGAACCACACGACGGATAAACTCCTTCTTTTTGCTCTCATCCGACCCCCCGCAACACCTCTGTCGCCGAAACCACGAAACCCGAGAGACCTTCTTCCAATCGACCGGAAAACGGAAGAAACGAGTGGCCTGCCATGATCCGATAATCCCTTTTCGTCCCCGCGCTCCACCCCCCCTCGAGATGCCAATCATCCCAGGCCTGCTGCGTCGACGCGGCCAGGCGAGCGAGGCCGACCTCAATCGCCGTCACTCGCTGCTCGTCCCAGGCCCGCCAGGAGCTGCTGCAGCGGACACCACCAGGGCGGGGAGACTCAGCGAGCAGCTCCCGCGCAGAGAGGACCGCGCGTCGGATTCGCTTGATCATCCGAGACCGCAGTCGTCCACGCCGGCCATTGCATTCTCCGCGCCTGAGGATACGCTGCCGGAGGACCGGCCGGTGTCACCTCCTGTGCAGGATGCGACGCCCAAGCAGTCGCGCCGCTTCTCGATGATGAAGTTTAGGCATGCGTCTGATTCGCAGCTGTCCACGAGGGCGAGGCAGCAGGCTGAGGCTGATGCTGCCCCTCCTATTCCTACTCGTATGCTTAACCTCCCTCAATTGACGGACATTGATTCCACCCTTGGGCTCGAATAATGTCGTGATGGCGTAATGGAAGAGAAGTTACTGACGTTTTCCTCGGCAGCTCCCGAAATCATCACAACAGCACCGACTCTCGAAGCGAATACCACACTGAAGAAAAGGCCGAAGCTCAAGCTGCCTGGCATAAAGTCGTCGGACCCTAAGCCATCTGCATTCGACGAGCTGATACAGGCGTCGAAGAAAGAGAGGAGGAAGACGCTATCCGAGGGGAATTCGTCATCCCGTGTTACATTCGATGAACCTGTACGTCACAGCTCCCAGGTCCCAGGCTCAATGCCTCCGCCTTATGGAGATGATACTGGATCGACGCTTGCATTGCCGGTCAATCGACTGTCTGAATCCTCCAGGTCTGATGGGAGTTCTGCCGATAACCATGTGTATGCGCAAACGACCACGACTATCCAGACAACACACACTACAACTACGTTCTTTAGACTACCTCGGCGAAAGAAGCCTCAACCGCTCTTTCCCTTACCGGCAAAGGTAGTTCATAATGACCAGCCTAACTCGCTTTCCGTACCGGATAAGTCTGGCAACAGCATTAGTCGCGCCAGCACGGATTCAGGCGCCGCGCAGACTCTACGCCTCCCGCAAGGCTCGGACGATAACGAGGGTGCCGTTCATTCTCATTCGGCCATTGCTAAGGCGTCTATGCTATTTGCAGCCCCTGGGTCACCATTGATCCGGCGCGACTCGACTGCTTCCAACAAATCTTCGCCCACTCGACGTGGCTTCAGAGGCAGATCCTCTACCCTGACGTCCCTGAAGAACGCGCACACGGATGAACCATTAGATACCCCGCCTCTTCCATCTAGCCGCACGTCAACGTCGACTGGTAGGAAGAGCTTTGGTGATATATTCAACTTGACGCATCGCCTTCGCCCCGACCCAATGCCTCACGCTTCAGGACAAGCAAGTCCACTCTCTGCCACTTCGAAAAACAACTCGATTCAAATCGCACGAGAGCCAATTATCATACCGGAGAGGCATCAGGATGATAGCCCGGCAAAGTACCTGCTGCGGCTAGAAGAGGCTGTAAGCCGAGGCGCCGTTGCCAGCGTCTTGTCTAAAGGCAGCGATACGTTCTCTCAGCAGGTTCTCCGGAGCTACATGCGTGGATTTGGGTTTTTTGGTGACCCTATGGATATGGCTCTCCGCAAGCTTCTTATGGAGGTCGAACTGCCAAAAGAGACACAGCATATCGACCGATGCCTGCAATCATTCGCAGATCGGTACCACGAATGCAACCCAGGGATCTACGCTTCGCCTGAGCAGGCATATTTTATTGCGTTTTCTCTGCTGATCCTACATACGGACGTCTTCAACAAGAATAACAAGAATAAGATGCAGAAGCAGGATTATTGCAAAAACACCCAGGGAGAAGGGATCTTTGATGAGATCCTGGAATGCTTCTATGATAATATTTCGTACACGCCGTTCATCCATGTGGAGGATGATCTTGATATCAATGGCGAGCGAATTGTCCAGCATAAGTCGAAGAAGAAGAGTATGTTCCCTCGGTCGAGTATGGATCCAATGAAGCGTCCTTCGAAAGAGCCTGTTGACCCGTACACCCTCATTATCGACAGCAAGCTTGAATCGTTACGGCCTAACCTAAAGGATGTGATGAACTTGGAGGAGCACTACAACTACATTGGTACTGCTATATCCCTTAATCTGGATGACTTGCAACGAACTTTCTTCAGAACGGGGGTTCTGCAGATTATATCTGCTAGATCTCGCCCGGATGCATTCATGTCGGACAAGACGGTCATGAACCCCGAGGAGGCACACCCAGGAATCGTCGATATCAAGATTACCAAGGTTGGCTTATTATGGCGCAAGGACCCGAAGAAGAAGAAGACGAGGTCTCCTTGGCAGGAATGGGGCGCAATTCTCACAGGAGCCCAGTTATACTTCTTCCGAAACACCGCTTGGATCAAGAGCTTGATACACCAACACGACAACCACGTCAAGCAAGGTAACGACGGCATCCCAGTCACCTTCAAACCTCCGATTGAATCTTTCAAACCGGATGCATTGATGTCGACGGATGATGCTGTTGCTCTGCTCGATTCTACGTATAAGAAGCACAAGAACGCCTTTCTCTTCGTTCGTCACGGAGGCTTCGAGGAGACGTTCCTAGCGGACAACGAAGATGAAATGAATGACTGGCTCGCAAAGTTGAATTACGCTGCAGCATTCCGGACGGCCGGCGTGAGAATGCGGGGCGTAGTTGGCGGGAATTATGAGGGGCAGCGTACTCGCGGTATCAGGAGACTTGACAGCGCCAACTCGGGACGTTCTGTGCAAACTCCTACCGGCGAGGTTCACATCACCAGCGGGAAGATCGATCTCCAGATGGCTCAAGATATCTTGGCTGCGAGGAGAGAGATTATGATGCAGAAGATAACAGAAGCGGAGGAGAAGCTCTCTGTCGCTACCAAGCAGTTGGACGCTCAACTTCGGAATGCTCGTCACCTGCAGATCCTTGCGCCCATCCAACCAAAGACGCGGGAACAAGTGGTGTTGGCTGCGGGCCGCATGTCGGCAAAGCTGAGATGGGTAAGGATGGAGATCTGGAGGCTGAAATGCCACAGAGATATCTTGTCTATGGACTTGGATGAAGAAGTGAAGGGTGGGGAAATTGACAACATAAACCCAGTACTGCCTACTTCCATTCCATCGGGAGATTCCTTGGCCAAGCATATCGATCGCGAAAGTCTTATCGCGGTGAGTCCGAGGAACAGTGCCGCTCTTTCTCCCCAGCAAAGCTTGCAATCTCAGCTCCCGAGTCCGATTCCACCGGCTTCACCGAAGAATGATTTCGATATCGACGATTTCTTCACGAGTCCCTCGGCTGCACAGAGCGCTTCGACTTTCCATAAAGCGCAAGCTTCATGGGAACTCCCGCCTTTGAAGTTTGACGGCCCAAGAAAACAGCTCTCTCCGGGTGTCGGCGCACAGCCAAGGAGTCCAGTTCTTTCACACACCTCCTCATACCCTCGCATGACGCCAACCGCGTCCAGCGACCCCCAACGCTCCGTATCCTCTCCCCAAGATGCCGGCGAGAACATGGCCCTAGAACAAGCCGGTCTCA